>MCJB01042911.1:42257-114251 GCA_002018475.1 Nicotiana obtusifolia
TGTGCCCACCTGAGAATCTGAGGATTAGGGATAATTTTTGAATTTATCCGGATTATTTTTGGGAATGCCTTCATATCCATTTCTACTAGAAATTCTATATGGATAAGGAAGAAATTGAATTTCTTGATTCCATTCTTTACTGCAAGAATTTCTTTGAAGGTGGAGTGATAATGTTGCTCGGCATCTTTAAACTTTCCACTGGCGTATCCGCACATTTTCCGTTGGCCATCTTTTTCTTCAAATAGAACAGCACTCCAATATTCATGGCTGGCATCAGTTTGCAGTATCTTTTTTCCATCTGAAGGGATGTAGAGAGACTTGACATTTTTACATATCTCCTTTATTTTTCTGACTGCTTCATCCTATTTCTCTCCCCATGATGGTGCATTTTTCTTGAGCATTTCTGTGAGCGGTGAAATGTATGTAGAGATGTTTGAGATGAAATCTCTTACATAATTTATTACACCCAAGAACTGTTGGATCTGCTTTGTTGTGAGGTTGGTATACCACAGTATAGAAGAAAGCAAGGGACTCCATGAAAGCAAGTTTAATCATAGGTACGAAACCACAGTATAAAGAATAAAGCAAGAGACTCGAGGAAAGCAAGCTTAATCATAGGTACGAAAGTTTCCCTACAAAAAGGGTGCTGGCTCTTGCCAAGCTACACAAACAGTTAATTTGTTTATAGTCGCAAAAGTTTTCCTACAAAAGGGGCTGGCTTCAACAACCCATTCAGGGACGGCTTGCCAAGCTACACAACTCAGAAAACTTTTGTACTATAACCAACATTAGTTGTTCATAACTCAGAAAACTTTTGCACTACAATAAGCTAACTTTCAAAGAGTGCACTTACTCTATTTTCATTCATGGACCGTACTACAATAAGCTAACTTTCATAGAGTACACTTACTTTATTTTCATACATGGACCGGCCTTTCCATCCATTCGAAAGGAAGAACAAGAGGGAAATTTAGAAAGAACTCATATGTAATATATCACAAGAGATTTACAAAGAGTGCACGATGATTATAAGATGATTATCTGATGATCCTACAACTACTACAAGGCCTCCTTTATATAGGACTAGGAGGTTATTACAAGACAAACATTCTAGATAAAGCAAACCTATCTTACATGGAAAACTTATCTACAAGCGGGTCCCCCCGGCATGTGAAGGACTTTAAGCAAAACTACTAAAAAACACCTGAAAGCATGTGAACGGGGTGATATATACATGGTGTATCATGAGGGAGCATGTGACGCCATGTGACTGTATTGTGTTGCATGTGAAGAAGCATGTGGAGGCATGTGAAAACCAAGTGAAGTGGGGCCCGGATAGCATGGAAAGATGTGGAGATTTGTCTTAGCATGGGTAGGATATTTTTTGAGAGTTTTTGGAGGATTATGGTAGGAAAACAACGTAAAGTGGGGCCCGGATAGTTTGGAAAGTTGTGGAAATTTGTCTTGGAATGGGTAGGATATTTTTGAGAGTTTTTGGATTGGTAATGGAGGATTAAGGGGGGATTAGCAAGGATTAAGACAATTATCCTTTATCGATCATAGAATTGTCTTCCAGGCATCTTTTCGAAGATCTTGTGAAGTAGCACCTGGAACTTGACGGTTCTTCACTGCTATGTTCCTTTCCCTTTGGACTGAGAGATGTAATTCGCAACTTTAATCTGGAAATGTCATTAGTGATCTTTTCTCGGATGACTTCATATGGTGTTTGATATTCCCTTGCTGCTTCCCGGACTCTTTCCTAGTGAGGATGGGTATTGGTATAATTCCAGCTCGCCCATTCTTTTGGCCATATCTCTTTTGGGATGCACCTATTTTGTTGGAAAATGATTCTTTGTGCCTGGCTATGCTCTTCCTCCATTGATAAAATGGACACGGGAAATTTCCACCAGAATGATGCCTCTGCTTGCGCCTGGACTTTTCCATTAATGATCTTCACTGGCCTATGAAACATGAATAATTTTGCTGCGTAGGAATCACTGAAACATTTCGTCCAATATCTTCTAGGCTTGAACCATAGTAAAAATACTTTAAGGGCTGGTGCAATGGTATCAAAATACTTGAAGTCATTGCATTTGATTTCCATGAAAATATAATACTGATGGCATAGGTACCAGAAAAACCATAGTAGTTCTTGTGGAAAATCCCTGGCTTGAGCTATGAATATATGGCAGAATGGATATTCTAGATTGACGCCAAAAGGTTTGAGAATGGTCCTCCATATTTCCGGAAAACTTGGAGCTCATAATAAGTTCTTCTTTCCATAACAATTGAAGGATCAAAGGGATCCATGAGGTTGAACAACTTCGGTGGATGATCTGTTGGCTTCAATGGACTAGTTCCCGGTGTATTTGAAAACATAAAGATGTGACTGTTTGGCTTCAGTTTTGCTGGCCTTTTAGAAAAACTCTTAAGAAGGCCAGCGCTATTTTTTATTGCGAGAATATTATCCTTTCCTTTTAGGTGCTTGACTTGAAACTTATATGGAGAGAACCATTGTGCCCATCTGAGAATCTGAGGATTGGGGATAATTTTTGAATTTATCCGGATCATTTTTGGGAAAGCCTTCATATCTATTTCTATTAGAAATTCTGTACGGATAAGGAAGAAATTGAATTTCTTGATTCCATTCTTTATTGCAAGAATTTCTTTGAAGGTGGAGTGATAATGTTGCTCGACATCTTTAAACTTTCCACTGGCGTATCCGCATAATTTTCGCTGGCCATCTTTTTCTTCAAATAGAACAACACTCCAATATTCATGGCTGGCATCAGTTTGCAGTATCTTCTTTCCATCTGAAGGGATGTAGAGGGACTTGACATTTTTGCATATCTCCTTTATCTTTTTGACTGCTTCATTCTGTTTCTCTCCCCATGATTTTGCATTTTTCTTGAGCATTTCTGTGAGTGGTGAAATGTATGTAGAGATGTTTGGGATGAAATTTCTTACATAATTTACTACAGCCAAGAACTGTTGGATCTACTTTGTTGTGAGGTTGGTTTCCGGAAATTTAAGTAATTCCTGACATATATGCGGTCCTGGACTATATTCACCTTGGGCAAAATGCATTCCCAGAAAATCAATCTCTCTTTGAGCAAGAACCATCTTTTTTGCTGAGAGCATGATTCCATATTGTGTTACTAATGCCTCAGATTGACGAAGCAAGTTGACATGTTCTTCCAATGTATCACTAAATAACAGGATGTCATCAATGTAAACTAAGGAGGTATGGAGGATGGGTTGGAAGATTTTTATCATGGCTTTTTGGAACAAGGAGGGTGCAGTTTATAAACCGAAGGGCATGAATTTCCACTATAAGTAATGATCGGGGATGCAAAATCCTGTTTTGGGCCGTTCTTCAGGGTGGATTCCCAATTGCCAAAATCCAGATTTTAAATCAAACTTGGAAAAATATTTGGCCTTGGCTAAGTGGGAGAAAAGAGTGTGTTTATTTGGTATGGAAAATTTATCATCTTGGAGGAAATGGTTTAGTGGCTGGTAATTAATCACTAACCTGAGTTTTCCTCTTGTCTGCTCAGCTCTTTTGTTGACATAAAATGCTTCGCATGCCCATTGTGAATCCGACGGCTCTATCAGATCAAATTCCAAAAGTTCTTCGCATTCTTTCTTTGCAAGCTGAAGATGATCTGGATTCATGCCTGAGTGACTGGCTTTTGTCGGATTGATGTTTTCATTTTTCTTGAAAGGGAGTTTGATAAAAGACTCTTGGTTTTTGCATAATGGGCTTTTCCCTTTCTTCATGAAATCCTTGTAGGATTCAGCACATGAATGTTCAATGAGATTTTGCTCAATCTCTTTGATTTGTTCGTCATCTATCTCAGATACTTCTGGCTCTCTTGGTTGGTTTACAAATATTGGGGGATTGTCCTCTTCGGAACAGTTCGTCGTGGATTCATTGCTTGAGTGAGAGCTATCCTCCAGTGATTCATCTTCTGATGAATTCAGAGATTCCGACCATGGAGTATCTTCTTCTGATATGCATCTTGGCTGGGAGACATAGAGGTCTGGAGCTTTTTGGTCAGAAATCATCAGGTTTTCGGGGTTGGACCCTTTTGAGCTTTCTCCTTGGTCTCGCCGTTTCTTCGTTTTCTGTGCTGCAATTGCATCTTTTCTTTCCCAAACCAATTTTGCAATATCAAACTCCTGTTCTTCTTTTACGGGTTTGGTGAAAGAGAATGGATTCTGTGAGGCAGATAGAAAAGTAGAAAAGGTGTTGTCTAATTTAGGTGGGGAATATGGTAGTGGAGAAATCGGGAAAAAAGTAGGTTTTGAAGGGACAACTGGGGTTGTTTGCGGCTTAAAGTGGTCATTTCTTAAGAGCTGAATCTGTTCTTTGAGGGAAACCGTCTCTTTTTGTTATTGTTGGAAAAATTGGAAAAGGGAAGTTCCTGGCGGACAAATCTCATATTGTAAATTTGCCAACCTTAGTTCCAACGTTTTGATTAGTCCTTCATAGCGAGACGATGTTTGCTTCATCTTTTTCTCAATTGTTTCCACCTTGCTCATCATTTTGTTTTGTGTATGGGCCACGTTCTTTATGCTGGTGTTGCCAATGTTGGTCAGTACCTTGTTATGGCAGATGGAGTTTTCGGATTGCCAGTTTATTGTTGCCTCGATGTCACTTGTTGGGGGTTTTTCTCCAGTAGGCAGCACTACGTTTTTCTTGGGAATTTTTGGAGCATGGCTTATTCCCTCCTTTTCAAAAGGTTGTAGTGAAGGAAAGTCGTGTGTATGACTTGAGCTTGAAGGACTTAGCATGAATATTTGTGGTTGTGGGGGATTTTTGATTTTCGGAATTAGTGAAGTTTTGGGTTCGGGTGGCTTTTTGGGTTCTGAGGTATGGACTGGGGGTGATTTTGGTTTGGGTGTAGTTTCACTATCCTCCCAACTTAGAGTGAATTTTTCTGGTAATTTTGGCCATTCCTGGGGTTTGTAACTAACAAGAAACTCATATTTACCTGGACGGCTTAATGAGCCAATTGAAGGGTCTTTATTTTCATATCGGGCTCGAAACTGTTTTTCAGTGGTTTTTCCTTTTTTCTTGGATTTTGGTTTGGTTTTGTTGAGGCCTAACTTTTCTCCATCATATTCTCCATTTGGATCTTCGAAACAGTCTTGGAAGTCGCAATGAAGATCCCAAGGGCAGTGTCCCGTAAAGGGGCATTTGAACCACCAAGTTCTTGTTCCATTTTTGTCGAAAGTTCGACACCAATCATGTTCTTCCATGATGCTTTGTATATTCCAAAAGAGTTCTCCATCAGGTTCCGGGTATGTATATGTTAAATCTTTGGGTTGGATCATTTGGCAAGAAAAGATGGTTTTGTTGGGTTTTTTGAGTTTGGAATGGTCGAAACTTATGCAAACGGTTTTGTCATTTCTTTTGGTAAAAGTTGTTTCACTAGATTGTAGGGATTCCTCCGGTTCTCTTAAATTTTCATAATTTGTGATCCAGGAATCAGGAAGAATTTTGACAAGTTCATCTCTTGAAATTTGTCTGGGTATTTGGGTGCACATGGTGTTTCCTTTGGTAGCATCAATATTTAGGAGTAAAGCATTTTCTCCTCCGGGAAGGCAAAGATCCATGGCATGATTTTGGACTCGCCATGCCATCTGGTGACGAAGAGTGGCTTGGATGGAATCTTTGGCTTGAGGGGCTCCTTGGATTTGGACTTGGATTTTTAGTGCTTCGGTTAGGTATGGATCATAAAGGGACATGTTGAAGTTTGGAAAGATTGTTATGAACATAGTCCCAGCATTCAGCGTAACTTCTGCAGTACCCAAATTTGCATGTTGGTACTCCAAATATCTTGTATCTAGAAGAGAAAGTCGAGCTACAATAGGTTGACCTTTTCTTCCGTGATATGTTAAAGCGATTCGGATAGCACCAAAATGGATATGGGTAACCCATGATCTCTCCATTGCCTGGGAAAATCATCTGGTATTTGAAGTGTGATAAATTGTTCCTCTTGAGGCAGCAACATATTCCTTGACTCCTTTTGGTCTGTGCTGGACAAGGGAACGAATTTGTGTCCAGGGTGCAAATGATTTTTTGGCGAAGGCTGAGTAAGGGTTTATAAGAGGTTATTCAGTGGAAGACACCTTTTGTTTATCTGGTAGGATATCTACTTCATAGAGGTAATCATATTTTTTGGACAGGGTTTTATACAGAGTAGGGGACATATTCATTTTTGCTAAGGAAGACGATGATGGAAATGACTCACACATATTTGGGAAACTGTTCCTCCCTCCAGAAGGATGGGCTGGCTCTGATACCACAATATAGAAGAAAGCAAGGGACTCTGTGAAAGCAAGCTTAATCATAGGTACGAAACCACAGTATAAAGAACAAAGCAAGAGACTCGAGGAAAGCAAGCTTAATCATAGGTACGAAAGTTTTCTGAGTTATGAACAGCTAACGTTGGTTATAATACAAAAGTTTTCTGAGTTGTGTAGCTTGGCAAGCCGTCCCTGAATGGGTTGTTGAAGCCAGCCCCTTTTGTAGGAAAACTTTTGCGACTATAAACAAATTAACTGTTTTTGTAGCTTGGCAAGAGCCAGCCCCCTTTTTGTAGCGAAACTTTCGTACCTATGATTAAGCTTGCTTTACTCGAGTCTCTTGCTTTGTTCTTTACAGCAGTTGCGAACCCATCCAAAACTCACCCGATGCCCTCGGGCTCCAAAACAAACATGCACACAAGGGTAATAACATCTTTCAAACATGCTCGCTACCGAAAATCATCAAAATAACATCAAATAACAAGAATCGATCATCAAAACTCAAGAATTTAAACTTAAAACTCAATTTTCAAAATCTTCCACATAATGTGCCAAAATGTGCTTGGTTCACCCCGGACACCAACCAAACATGTGTACAAGTCGAAAGACATCATACAAACCTACCGGAATCGTCAAAACACTAATCAGAGGTTGTTTACTAAAAAAATTAATTGTGGTCAACCCAGACCTTATTTTAAGTGAAAAATTACTTTTTCTTCTAAATTTTATGTAAAACTTCCCGGAAAATGACACGTACCACGCACGCAAATCAATAAATATCAAATGAAACAGTGGGAGGTCTTGGAGCATTGAAATTAAGTCCAGTACTCAAAACGGCCTTTCGGGTCGTCACATTCTGCACCTCTAAAAAAAACATTCGTCCTCGAACATACATAGAAAAGTACCTAGACTAGTAATAGGTGGGGTATCTACCCGTATATTGAATTCGGAATCCCACGTAGCCTCCTCAATCGGGTGTCCCCTCCATTGCACTTTCAAAGAAGGAAAACTCTTAGATCTCAACTTTCGAACCTGCCGATCTAGAAAAGCAACCACCTCGTCCTCATAGGTCAGATTTTCATCAAGCTGCACCGTGCTGATGTCCAAAACATGTGACCTGTTCTCATGGTACTTTCAAAGCATGAAGATGTGGAATACCGAATCAACCCCTGCTAAGCTAGGAGGTAATGCACACCTACAAGAAACCTCCCCAACTCTCTCTAAGATCTTAAATGAGCCAATAAATTTCGGGCTCAACTTTCCCTTCTTCCCAAACTGAATCATGCCCTTCATAGGTGACACTCGAAGAAGAACCTTCTCAACCACCATGTAAGATACATCTCGAACCTTCCGGTCAGCATAACTTTTCTTCCTAGACTAAGCTGTATGGAGTTACTCCTGAATCACCTTAACCTTCTCCACAGCATCATGGAACAAATTAGTGCCCAACAATCTAGCCTCTCCGGCTAATACCAACCAATCAGCGAACGACATTACCTTCCATATAAGGCCTCATACGGAGCCATCTAGATGCTTGATTGATAGCTGTTGTTGTAGGCGAAATCTACTAGAGGTAAGAACTGGTGCTATTGACCACTTAAATCCTTTGAGAATGCCCGTAACATGTCCTCCAATATTTGAGTAGTGCGCTTTGACTTTCCGTCATTCTGAGGATGAAACACTGTACTCAACTCGACCCGCGTGCCTAACTCACGTTGCACCACTCTCCCAAAATGTGATGCGAACTGCGTGCCTTGTCTAGAAATGAGAAATAGGCATACCGTGCAGGCGGATGTCTCTCGGATGTAAATATGAGCCAACTGCTCTGAAGAATAGGAAGTCATCACCGGAATAATGTATGCGGACTTAGTTAACCAGCCCATAATAACCCAGTCTGCGTCATATTTCCTCAAGGTTTGTGGTAACCCTACCTTAAAATCTATTTTGATGCGCTTCCGCTTCCACTCCGGTATCTCCAATCTCTAAGTCAATCCACCCAGTTTCTGATTCTTGTACTTCACCTGTTGAAAATTTAAACACCGAGAGACATAAACAACAATATCTTTCTTGATTCTTTGCCACCAATAGTGTTGTTTCAAGTCACGGTGCATCTTCACGAAACCGAGGTGAATGGAATAGCACGAACTGTGAGCCTCCTCAAGGATCATCTCCCACAACCCATCAATATTTGGAACACAAATCCGGCCTTGAAGCCGCATAACACCATTATCACTAATCACAACCTCCTTCGCACCACCTTGCTACACCGTGTCCTTCAACACCAATAAGTGAGGATCATCAAACTGGCGAGCCTTGATACGCTCCAACAATGATGATTGAGCCACAATATAAGAAATAACTCAGCTAGGCTCTGAAACATCCAACCTCACTAACCAGTTGGTGAAAGCCTGAACATCCATGGCTAGTGGCCTCTCCATTGTCGATAAATATGCAAAACTACCCATGCTCTCAGCCTTCCTACTCAATGCATCGGCCAGTAAATTGGCCTTCCCTAGAAAATATAATATTTGAATTCATAGTCTTTCAACAATACTAACCATATCCGCTGCTGCAAATTAAGGTCCTTCTGCTTGAACAGGTGATGGAGATTCTGATGGTCGGTATAGACCTCACATGGAATGCCATATAGATAGTGCTTCCAAATCTTCAGTGCATGAACAATGGCTGCCAGCTCTATGTCATGCACAGGGTAATTCTTCTCTTGAACCTTTAATTTTCAAGAAGCGTAGGCAATCACCCTAACGTCCTACATCAATACTGCGCCAAGCCTAATACATGATGCATCACAATACACGGTGTAGGATCCTGAACTTATAGGCAACACCAAAAATAGGGCTGTAGTCAATGCAATCTTGATCTTTTGAAAGCTCAACTCACACTTGTCGGACCATCTAAAAAGAGCACCCTTCTGTGTCAACTTGGTCAATGGGGCTAAGATAGATGAAAACTTCTCCACGAACCGGCGATAATAACCCCCAAACCTAAGAAGCTCCGAATCTTGTAGCTGAAGTAGGTCTAGGCCAGTTTTGAACTGCTTCAATCTTCTTAGGAACCATCTTAATGCCCTCAGAAGATACAACATGGCACAAAAAGGCAGTTGAGTCTAACAAAAACTCACACTTTAACAACTTGGCATATAACTGACGATCCCTCAAAGTCTAGAGTATGATCCGAAGATGCTGCTCATGCTCCTCTCGACTGCGAGAGTAAACCAAAATATCATCAATGAAGACGGTCAAAAAGGAATCCTAATAGGGCTTAAACACTCGGTTTATCAAATCCATAAAGGTTGTTGGGGCATTGGTCAAGATAAATGACATCACCAAGAACCCGTAATGACCATACCGAGTCCGAAAAGCTATCTTAGGGACATTCGATGACCTAATCTTCACTTGATGGTAGCCCGACCTCAAATCAATCTCGGAAAACACTAGGAACCCTAATGCTGATCAAATAAGTCATCAATCCTCAACAATGGTTTCACGCCCCAACATTGGTGAGCGTGACCGACGCTCATTAGGGATACCCCGCTAAAGTAAGCCTGCACAATGCCATCTAGCAAACTCGCCCATGAATAATGAGAAGAATACATTTCATTACTTAGATGGTAAGAGGTCTTGTGAATAATGCCAGTTCATATCCATAAGTTACATCATTAACAAGTCTCCAAAATAGTGCACAATACAATCATAGTTAAAGTGGATCAGGTGATACGATTACAACATTTTTAGTTTAACCTTCCCAAAACGAGGTAAAAACTACACCACGTCTACGGAGCCTCTAACAGAAACAAAAGAGTGCTACGTTAGTGCCGGCAACAAGGCCACAGCTATACCTCAGAATGCTATGTACAAAGGACAAGAGATACAGGACCCCGAAATGAAATGTAGTTCACCAAATCTACTGGGAAGAGGGTGTGCTGCTATCAATGGTCAATGTCACTTGTTGTGGAACCACCTTCATCCATTAAAGATGCAGCGCCCCCTGAAAAAGGACATTATTACTCATAGAATACTACTAGTATGTATGACTAAACATCCTCTCATTAGAACATGTAGCAATACAAGAAAGAACAGTCACAAGATCAATGAAAGTCTCAAACAATACTAAACATCAATTTAGGAGCAAGATAAGTTTTCAATTAGATTTCCATTATTTTAGGTTGGAAGATCTTAGCACCGATATATATATACAACCGTGTATTTTGCACGGAATCCATTCACAGCCTGATCGGCTAGGCCGTCTCACCCGAAGATATCAACCACAATCAATAATTACTATCACAAACTTCAATCATTATCTTAATCACAATCTCAAGCACAATCACCACCATATGTGTGGCATGGCGTTCGATCATGACCCGACCGGCTAGGCCGTCTCACCACAACGCCTTGTGGATCGACATCACCCTTTTCTAGCAATCATCTCATCCTAATAAAGTGGAATATTCTCATCACATCAATCTCATCCCAAATAAGGGGAATAGTTACAATTCACTCCTACAGTGGCATGTGTAGTTTCAGGGTTAGGATATTTCAACCTACCCTTCCTCGGTGACTAACGATACTCCAAAAGTGTTTATTATTAAAAGGATTTACAACTCATTTCAACATCTTTTACATGCCTCTTTGTTTCATTGGCACTAATGACCCCAAATGTAATATCATTCTTGGCACGTTGGCCATATTTCAAATTTCATTCTCACCTCTCACTTTCAAACATCATCATGGATCATCAACAACAAAGCATTTTTATTCAAGACTTTAAGTACACATGTGAGCAAGTAAGAGTCTTAAGCACCTTGAGACTTCTTACAGAATTTGGCATGATAGCTTTCATTAGAATCACAATTTGAAGTTATAACATTTAGATATGCAACCCATACCTTGAATACATTCTCATATAGTAACAGAATATAACTAGAACATTTGCAATACGTATTGAACATATATATCTTTTGACACAAGGCTTATTCGGAATAATCAATTTATAATGAGCAGCTCAGGACTTACAGGGACATTGTGGGGTTAAATTCTAAAAGAGGATTTTCGCCAACATATCTTGCTTGAACTTTCTTTATTTTACTACAACGTTCCGAAACTCCTAGCGACTTCAATATAATTAAAGACATGAAAAAATTTAACTAAAATTAGGAAGATTCTCAGGGATTCAGCTCATTTGAGCATTTAATCAAGCACTAGGTATGAATTAAGGTCTCAAAGTCCTCCTATGGTGGATTTCTTTACACCACAATCAACCCCTACTTCAATAAGCCACCCACAATTACTCCACAACCTCCTTACCACCTATATTGGTACATGCATGCATAAACAACAACTCTCATTCTCAAAGCCTTTCTCCCTATTACATATTCCCAAATAGAATTTCTAACTTGAAGGTTAGGGAAAGAATCTTACCTCTTGGTTGAATACCTTTTGAGCTTTCTTGTTGAATTTCAAGGCTTGAGCAAGATTACAGATTAACAATTAGCTTAGGGATTTATCCTCTCACTCCAGGGCACTTCCTCTCTCTAAAATTATCAGATATTCCCTTCAAAATGGTCCCTTAAATCTATTTTATCGAGATAGGGTCGGGTTATAAAAATAGAAGAATGGACCCTCTGAAATCCGAATCGCGCTACACACCAGACTAGGCGAGCTCTGTAGCAAGCTACAAACCAGTCTTCGCGAGGGATATATCACGGTCTAGTGCTCTACAAACCAGGCTTGGCGAGGAATATAGCACGGTCTAGCGCGCTACAAACCGGGCTTCATGAGAGATATAGCACGGTCTGGCGTGCTAGGAGCTGGGCTACGCGAGGTCGAAATGATTCAACTCCCCAATGCACTTTGCAACCCAAAAAGTCCAAAAATACAATACACTAGCTTACCTAGGCATCAGGGAACCTTAAATTACTTTTTATGAATTTACGGGGCCTTACAAATGGATACTTGTTCTTGATAGTGACCTTGTTCAAGTGCCGATATTCTATGCACATCCTCATGGATCCGTCCTTCTTCTTCACAAACAACACTGACACACCCCAAGGCGAGACACTAGGTCTAATGAATCCCTTGTCAAGAAAACCATGTAGTTGTTCCTTCAATTCTTTCAACTCGACTGGGGCCGTATGGTATGGTAGAATAGAAATGGGCTGAGTGCCCCGAACCAAGTCAATGCAGAAGTCGATATCTCTTTCAGGTGGCATCCTCGTTAAATTTCTAAGAAACACCTCTAGGAACTCACTCACAAGTAGAACCAAATCCATGGAAGGAACCTCTTCATTTGAATCACGGATATAGGCCAATATGCCAGACACCCCTTCTCGACCATACGCCGAGCCTTCACATATGAGATGAACCTACTAGTGGAATAACCAAGAGTCCCTCTCCACTCTAATCAAGGCAACCCTGGCATGGCCAACGTCATAGTTTTTAGGGTGACAGTCTAAGATAGCATGGAACGGTGACAACCAGTCCATGCCTAAGATTATATCTAAATTCACCATATCAAGTAATAAAAGGTCAGCTCTAGTCTCATAGCTCCCGATAGTGACCAAGCAAGAGCAATAGACCCGATCCACCACAATAGAATCCCTAATGGGTGCAGACACATACATAGTAGCACTTAAAGAATCATGAGACATATCGAAATATGAAGCAAAATAGGGTGAATCATATGAATAAGTGGAACCCAGATCAAATAAAACTGATGCATCTCTATGGAAAATCAGAACAACACCTTGATGACCGTATCAGACGACTAGGCCTAGCTGGGAATGCATAGCAACGAGGCTGAGCCCCACCAATTTGACCTTCGCCTCTCGGGAGGCCTCTAACTAGCCGGCCTTCACCTCTAATAACCTGGCCACCACCTTAGGCTGCCTGACCCCCGCCTCTAGCTGACTGAGTGGGTGGTGAAGCAACTGGTGCCGAAATCATAGCATGAGTACCTTGATGTGGTCTGCTGCTCCTCAACCTAGGATTGTACCTCTTGATATGATATTCACTACCGCACTCAAAACAACCCCGCGACTGGCGAAACTGCTGAGTTTGAGATGATCCTTAATGACCCGAATGACCACCATAGTAAATCTGTAGCGGTGGTGAAATAATAGGAGCTGAAGGTCTGCTGAATACTAGCTGCTAGAATGAGACCCATAAGAACCACGACTACCCGAAGCACCGTGTGCTACCTGAAGCGCTAGCTGAATCGGCTTGGGAGGATGGAATCCACCAAATGAACCCCTGCCTTTATACGAGGCACAACCGAAACCACCAAAATGATGAGGGCTCTTCTCAGATGTCGCCTCTCTGCCCTGGCCATGAATTCTCTTTTTGCCTAGCTATCGCCACAATCCGAGTGAAAGAAATATCATCCTCAGTCTCGCTGGCCATCTGCAGCCTGATACCATAAGTAAGGCCATCTATAAACCTCCGTGCTCTCTCCCTCTCACTAGGGATCAGGATAGCTCATGGCATGATAGATCCATAAATTTGGTCTTGTACTGGGTAACAGTCATGCTACCATACTGGAGGCGCTCAAATTAGCTGCATCGATCCACTCTATAAGTAAAGAGGATGAAATTCTCCAAGAATAGATGTGAGAACAGATCCTAAGTGAGTGGAGGTGAACCTGCTGGTCTACCCCAAACATACTCTTACTACCACCTCTTGGCGGAGCCATGCATCTAAAACACTACAAAGTCAACTCCATTGGACTCCACTATACCCATGTTGCACGACACCTGATGGAGACGGTCTAAGAAATCCTGTAGGTCCTCAGAAGATGTACCACCAAAATGAATAGGAAATAGCGTGGTGAACCTGTCCAACCTCTTTAGTCCTTTGATAACATCACAAGACCCTCCCTTAACTGTGTAGCAATGACAAGCTGAACTGCTCCAATTGATGAAGCTGCTGGAGTTTGATATCCGTTAGCCACTTGCTCTGGAGTGTGAGTAGCTGGAGTCTGAGCTCCTCCCCCTACCTGAGAGATGGCTGGTGTTACAGAAAAGGCACTGGCTTGGGCCACACTCTCTATAAGAACCACAAGGCGGACTAGGGTGTCCTGAAGTACTGGGGTGGCAATAAACCCCTCAAGGACCAAGCTGGTCCATCTAGAACGGTCTAAATAGGGACCTCCTCCTCTTGTTCGATATGAGGCTTTTTAATAGGTGTTGCAGCACGTGCTCTAGGCTGAGCTCTACCTCTACCTCGTCCCGGCCTCTACTACTGGTAGTGGCAGCAACCTGAGACACTAACTCCTGGTTAGCTGTAGATGCGTACGTGTTATGTGAGAGAACAAGAATAGAATTATTCAGAGTCAATGACAAAATAAAATCACATGATAGAGAAATAAAGAACTGAAATTTCCAAAAGCCCTATTACCTCTAGAAGATAAGTAGAAACGTCTTTGTATCGATCATCTCGACTCTACTAAGCTTGCTCATAACTCGTGAAACCTAGGCAACCTAGTGCTCTGATACCAACTTTTCATGACCTGAAATCCCAACCACGGGGCCGTGATGGCGCCTACATGCACTTGCTAGGCAAGCCAACGTTAGCTAAATAATTAACCAATTTAACAATTAAAAGTAGAATACCATTATTCAAAATTGGTAAAATCTCAAATACATATAATAAATCCATAAATAACATGATCTATACTAATCCCAAAAATCCGGAGTCGAAAGACCATGAGCGACTAGAATACTACAAGTATGATCTGAATGAAATAAAATTGTTTGAAGCAAGATAAATAGTAAAAACAAGGTAGAAGGGGACTTCAAGGACTATGAACGCGAAGCAGATCTACCTCAAGTCTCCTGGACATGTCCGATCCGAGCGAAGTCCTCTACGCACCGCTGAGACCAACACCGGGATCTGCACAAGGAGTGCAAAAGTGCAGTGTGATTACAACCGATCCCATGTAATCTGTAAGCGTCGAGCCTAACCTTGATAAAGTAGTGACGAGGCTATGACAAGACACTCACAATAAACCTGTACGAGCAATAAATAAAGACATCATAATATAAAGAATACTCAAAGGTCAACTAACTGAGGGCCCCAGAATAACATCACCTTAAGTACTCATATCACAATATCGAAATAGGACATTATAGCTACAAGCATTACGACATATCATACTCCGTTCCAGTATGTCACCCTGTAACGACCCGATCGGTTATTTTGAGCTTTTGCATCCCGTTTAGCTGTTTGAAGTCTTGAGTAGCTTCATGTGATGTATTATGACTTGTGTTAATCATCAATTTTTGTTTTTATGTGATTCGAGATTGATTTGGAGGAATGATTCTCAACTAGAAAGCTTTAAGTTGGAAGAGTTGACCAAGTTTCCTTTTGTGTGTTTGACCTCGGATGGGAATTTTGATGGTTCCTTTAGGTTCGGATGGTGATTTTGGACTTGAACGTATGCCTGGAATTTCATATGGATGTTTCTAGAAAGTTATGGCGCTTATTGGCGAAAGTTAGCAATTCGAAGGTTTGGAATGTTCGTAGGTTTGAATAGGAGTTGATTTTTATAATGTCAAATTCAGATTGTTTTTCTAGGAGTTGGTTTATAATTCTTGCTTCTATTACCTCGCCGAGGTTAGTTATAATACTTATTGAGTACATTGGGTCGGTTGTACTCATACTACACTTTTGCCCCTTGCATGTAGATCTTGGAGTTGATGTTGTGGTACATGGCAGGAGCTGACATTGAATATGTACTTGTTCTTAGATTTGAGTTCTATTTATTTATATTCAAACATATGTTGTATTACTTCATACCAGTTCTGTAAATCTAAGTCTTAGTAGCTCATAATTTGTACTACCAGTCCTTGGATTATTGTATGTAGTTTCAGTTGTTTCATTTATTGGTCTCTTATTATTCTCAACTGAATTATGTTGACTATTGGTTGTCTTACCTAGCGGGTTGGATTAGGTTCCATCATGACTAGTGGTATTTGGGCCGTGACAAGTTTGTATCAGAGCTCTAGGTTCGTAGGTTCTACGAGTCATGAGCAAGTGTCTAGTAGAGTCTTGCGGATTGGTATAATGACGTCCATACCTATCTTCGAGAGGCTACAGGGCATCTAGGATAAACTTCCCGTCTTTCTACCTTATCGTGCGACATGGATTCAGCTTGAAGCATATCTCTTTGAATTCCTTCCACTCACTCATATGTTATGTGAGCGCTCGGTATCGGTTTTGCATTGACGACTTGTGATTCCATGAATGAGGTACGAGATGTGTTTCTGTGTTGTCGTGATGGGCCAGTCTGCAGGACTTGAGGCAAGGTTTGGACTGCAGCTTGGGCTCGATAGTTTTAGTTGTGTAAGAATGTGCTTTTGGACTTGTATATCCGGTAGTATCCCTAGGAATGGGATTTATGGCTTGGTTGGATGGCTATATGATGAGTGTTATATGGTTACGAATTTTGTTCAGATAGCTTGGGTATGACGATAAGTATTTTCTTGGGATGTGAAAAGGACTATTGGGTGCTTTATTTCTGTCTTGGTGTGTTGTACAACCCTGAGTTATGAGTGTGTTAGGGATCTTTTAATCGTTTGTTTGTGGAATGAAGTGTATTCTTATGTTTCCTTATCGAGTTTAGACTCGGTAGAAGTAAGTGTTTGCATTGTGGTTGTGGACATAATAGGGCGTAATGAAATACCAGTTTGATGCTAAGCAGGTGGTTTATCTCCTACAGGATGGTCTATGCATGTGTGATTATTATGATGTCTCTGTAAAGAGTTTTCTTTCTACCAGTGGGTCATATGTCTCGTAAATTGAGTTTGGATCTCTTGAAGGAGTTAGCACAATTGTCACGAGGATGGATGTGCGCTTAGCGGGTGATTTGACGTATTTCATGATTTGTGTTACATGGGCTTATGAAGGATTGAGTTGAATTGCGGTACAAGATTGTGGCAGCAATGGTGTAAGGGTATTGTGAATTATCAGATGTTGTGTTCTTTGGCTTTGAGCCTAGTGGGGGAGTTTTCCATCGACGAACTGATTGCATAGTTATGTCTTATACTAATTTTGTCCTGAGGCATGCTTGCGGTTCAGTTATGACTTGAAGAGGTTGATTTTGAGGATGACTCGAGTAAGGAATATCTAGATGCATAATGTACTACACTTTGCGGATATATGAAAATCTTGGGATGATTCAGGTGTGTTATTCGAGGTGGAGGTGGTGTGCATGGAGTAGGGATTCACTCAGTTGCTTATAGATGTGGGTTACTTCTTATGTTATTTGTGTGCTAATGGTGCACAAGGCGTTCGGCCAGTCTGGGTGGTGCATTAGAGATTCGGGCAGAGTGGATGACTCTCGAGGAGGTTCTAATGGGTCCAAAATTCGTATGTGGTATTTGAGAAAATTTTCGATTTGTATATGGCTAAAATATGAGATTTGTAGTGGATGGTGTCGAGACTTTAAATCTTTTTATTCTATTATGGATTCTACATTTCAGTATCTGAAAAGTAAATGAAGCAGTTTTAGATTCACATAATGTCTCTTCGGAGTGGGTATATCAGATGCGGTATTTTGGGTACCTAAGAGGGAATACAATGGTTTATGGGCTTTGGGGTGATGTGGTTCATGCTAGGATCTCTTGGGGTGAGCATTGGGTTAAGGATCATAGTGTACTAGCAATGAAATGTGTTAACTTGAAGGCAAGTCGAGAGGAACTCGAAGAAATAGGTCAGCTGGTTACTGGTTTAGATCAACATGGTAATGGGAATGATCGCTTCTTTTGGTTCTTATGATGTAGTGAAGCTTTACTAGTGTTTTGTGGCAACCTGCTTGACTTGGTTGAGTTAGGGGAATTCAGTGTTGATGGCTTGGTTATGTGCAAATGGATTTCAAAGAGTTCTCAATGATTTCTACCAGGGCTTGAGATGGATATTTTCTAAGGGCACGAGGAGTATGTGCGTATTGTGATTTTCTCCTGGATGGGATCAAGTGGAAGGTTTTTGACTGATTGAGTATGTATACCGCTTGTGAATCAGTTTTGATAATGGAGTTCTCATTTATTCGTATGATGACATGACAGACGCAGTGCGTCGTGTGAGATTGAGATTTGCACATACAAGTTTGTAGTCCTATTTTGGAGGGGAGCTCATGAGTTCTAGACAGCACGGACAGTTTCTGATGTTTAGAAGAATACTAGAACCATTTTGATATCGCATGAGAAGTGTGCAGAGTTCAGGAAGGCGTACTATGTTTGGCATGCAGATTCTTGATTGATATTACGATAATCGCCTGGTTGATCGACTGTTGATGTTCAGATTGTTCTATGTGGCATGGAAGAGTTATAGAAGTTTTTCTCATAAGATGATTGTGTATGAAGGATGTGTCAATCACTTGAGTGGTTGAGTTGGGATTGGATATGGTGATTCGTGTATTCTGGGGATTTGAAGACCAGAAGAGTTCTCAGAGGCAGGTTGCTCCTTGGCTGCGGATAGTGAAGGTATGTTAAGAAGTTGACGACCGAGTGTATGTATTGTGGACCTTTCGAAGGTTATCTACTTTTTTGGGAGGATCGGAATTGAATTAGAGGCCACTAGTAGGCCTTTTGAGGATATGCATTCTACATCAAGTCAGATTTATTTACTTAGAAGATTTATTATTGAAGGGAGTGTCGTCGGTTAGAGTTGAACTTTTCTGTTCTTGATATGTTCAGGGTGTTGCTCCGCTATGCTATGATGACTTGTGAGACTGTTGACTATCTGCACTCATGATGCGGTTCTGTTTGGGGCATTGTGGCGGAATTTGAGTGAGATGGTTCTTGGGATGTTGAATGGTTGACTGCGCCTTGATTATGGTTTTCCTGTTTGTGGTATATTGTGCTATTCATTTCTCCATAGTTATGATCATGCACATCGCGTATTTGTTATTGATATGCATATGGTTGATGATTATGAGCATCATGGTTCGAGGTATTTCATGTGGACCAGTATTTGGATTGGGTCGTGCATCACTATAAAGTTATGTTGGGATATGATCCTTTGGTAGATTTCGTGTGTCTTGGTTCTCCTTTGTGTGATGGGTTTATAGCATTGTGCGCGTGGTGGTATTCGTTTAGCTTGCGGGACGATTCTCTTATTTGAGTCATTTTTTCATTTTTGGGTGCATTTGAGTTGTTGCTTATTGGTGCGCGGATTGCATGGTATGTGGCTCTAGGTGTTATTGGCGTGGCATGTCGGTCGAGCAGCTTGTACTGGGTGAGATGAGGTTATTGGACCTCGATTGAGTGATATTGGATTTGATTACGGTATATTATGAAGAATAATATCGGAAGTCATCTTAGAATCTGGGCTATGGTTCTTGTTGGGCAAGAGAGCTCCACGACTTGTTAATCTGATGAGTAGTTATAAGTCTCTACGTGTTTCTTTCATTATTAGTAGTGTACGAAGAGTTAGAACAAGGTTTTATTTGATATGAGATTTGTTACCAGTACTAAATTCATTGTTGAGCAGCATTGTGGTCGGGAGGTATTGCTATGAGTATTTGAGTTAGGTGGTATATCATGTGATTACATCTTGGGTTATGGTTATGGCTTGATATAGCAAGTTAAGACTTATACAGTATATAGATGTGAGAATCGGGTCTTGTGATAAATTTTGAATGTTGGAAACCGGGTTATAAGGTTTACATGCTAAGGTCGAAGTAAGGATCTTCAGTTATGTTGTGTTTTCAGGCTTTCATGGATTGGTGTGACGTGGGACTGATCACTCACGGGAATGTGCACGGTGAGTTTAAGTAGTAATTTGATGGCTTTGGAACAACTCTTGGCACGGGACAAACGTGTATTTAAGTGGGGGAGAATGTAACGACCCGACCAATAGTTTTTAGCTTTTGCATCCCGTTCAGCTGTTTGAAGTCTTGAGTAGCTTCATGTGATGTATTATGACTTGTGTGAATCATCACTTTTGGTTTTTAAGTGATCCACGATTGATTTGGAGGAAGGATTCTCAACTAGGAAGCTTTAAGTTGGAAGAGTTGACCAGACTTTAGTGTGTTTGACCTCAGATCGGAGTTTTGATGGTTCCATTAGGTTCGGATGGTGATTTTTCACTTGGGCGTATGCCCCGAATTTCACTTGGATATTTCTAGAATGTTCTGGCGCTAATTGGCGAAAGTTGGCAATTTGAATGTTTGGAATGTTCATAGGTTTCACCGGGAGTTGAATTTGATGATATCAGATTCAGATTGTTGTTTCGAGACTTGAAATAGGCTCATTATGTCATTTAGAACTTCTGTGCAATATTTGTGATCATTCTGAGTTGATTTGTTCAGGTTCGGCTCGAGTTTTGAAAGTTGAACGTTCAAAAGTTCATTAAGATTGATTTGAGGTATGGTTCGTGATTTTGATTTTACTTTGAGTGCTTTAAGGCCTTGAGTAGGTCCCGTTTATGTTTCGGGATTTGTTGGTATGTTCGGACGGGGCCCCGAGGGGCTCGTGTAAGTTGCAGATGGGTTTCAGATCATTTTGGAACATTTTGGTTAAGGCTGGTTTATGGCGGGATCTACTGATATCACACCTATAGAGCTCTTGGCGTAGGTTTCAGTATCCACAGGTGTGGAAACATGACCGTAGAAGCGAAAAGGGCTGAGTTTGGGGATCTTGCAGATGTAAGATTTGGGTTGCATCTGCAAATGCACATAAGCGGTCTTTTGGGTGTAGAAGCAGGAAGAGGCGCGGAGCGGATTTTGGCTCGCACTTGCGATTTCACAGAAGTGGAAATGGTTACGCAGGTGCAAGAGGTCGAGCTTCACTGACTTACCACATAAGCGGAATATTCGTCATAGAAGCGACGCCGCAAATGCGGCTAGGCAATTGCAGATGTGAAGATGCTTGGGCAGTTTATATTTATTTGCGGGTTAAGTTATTTTATTCAAATATTGAGATTTGGAGCTTGATTTTCAGCGATTTTGGAGGGGGTTTTCACCACATGGAATGGGGTAAGTATTTATGATTCCGTTTTGATTATATTCCATGATTCCATCTTCAATTTTTGCATTTGATTGATGATTTTCAAATAGAAATTGGGGGTTTTGTCTAAAAGTGAATAATTGTGATTTGAACATCGATTCATAGTAGGATTTTAGTGAATTAGTGTGGTTGGACTCATATTCGACTGAGTTGTCAGAATTTATGGCTTTTGTCGGGTTCCGAGGTGCGAGCCCGGGTTGACTTTTTGGTTGACTTTGAGTATTTGACTGAACATTCAATCTTTATCGTTTGGGTTTATTTCCTATGGCATTATTTGATGTTGTGGAGCTGATGTTGCGGTACATGGCTGAAGCTAGCATTGAAGATGTACTCATTGTCCGGATATGGCTACCACTTAATCTTGGAAGTCTTAGATTTGAGTTCTGTTTATGTATATTCATACAGATATTCTATTACTTCATACCATTTTTGAAAATCTAAGTCTTAGTGGCTCGTGACTTGTACTACCTGTCCTTGGGATATTGCATAAAGTTTCAACTGTTTCATTTATTGATCCTTATTATTCTCGATTGAATTGGGTTGACTGTTAGTTGGCTTACCTAGCAGGTTGGGTTATGTGCCATCACGACTAGTGGATTTTGGGTCATGACACACCCGACCCCAACATTTATCACAATATTTGTTGCGGCGTGCAACCCGATCCTAATATCATATTAATATCTGTTGGAGCGTGCAACCCGTTCCCTATCCATTTCAATATTGTTGTTAAGCGCAACCCATTCCCTTTATCAACTCATTTACATGAATAACTCAACACAAATAAATTCTGTAATCCCAGCACAAAAGGAAATAAAACGTATAGAACATCAAGGAACTACTAGTACGAACAGGGAATAATCAATGCCTCATATTCACAAGCCTTGACAAATCATTAATACAAGAATAGCTAAAGGACTCCCATAATCAGATACAATATAATAAGGTGCGCAAGTGAGGAAAAGACAATAAAGGCATTAAAAACATGAATCAATTAAGGTATAAAATTAATTCATGTAGGAACACATTGCAGGTAAGTGGGTACTGATTGAAGAATGAATAAACCGAAACATGTAGCAACAAATTTACAAATAACAAATAAGGCATGAATAACAAGTAAGAACATGTGGCAAATCAAAGCAAGTAATGAAATATAACATAAAATGAATAAAGATATAAAGGTAAATAGCTCAACCCACATGCTTTAATTCATCACAGCCCATATACACTTGTCACCTTGCATACACGCCATCCCCACACATAATTCACGTAGGAAATAGACCAATAAGTCCTAATTCTCTCAAGTCAAAGTCAAACACGATACTTACCTCTTTCCGCAATCAAATCAATAATAAACCATGGCTTTTTCATTGAAAAAGCAACCATACCAATCGAATCTAGCCAATTATCATTCAAGCAATTAAAAATAAGCTTTAGAAATTACCGAGGAATGAAAAAGGTTCAATCTTTATCTAAACTGAAAAAGTGAATAAAAGTCAAACTCGGGCTTGCTAACAACCGATATTCGGACCAAAACCATATTACCCGTTCACTCCCGAGCCCGGTTTTGTGATTTATTTCAAGGTTCGATCTCTATTTGAGGTCTAAATCTTAATTTTATAAAATTCCTAAATTCTACCCAAAATCCATAATTTCTACCATGGAACTCATAGATCTGATGTTAAAAGTTCATGAAAAGTAATGGGAATTGATTGAAAACTAGATAAAGTTTCTTACCAACAAATTTGAGAAGAAAATATTCTTCAAAATTTGCCTCCAGAACTGTTTAGGGCTAAGAAATGGTATAAAATGAGCTAAGTCCCAATTTTTTCCTCTTTTACCCTGCTACATATTGCAATGTTTGCAAATGCGATGTCCGCAAATGTGACATTTGCGATCAGTGCATCTGGCCTAGTGAAGTCACAAATGCGGCATTTTTGTATCGCAAATGTTTATAGCAACCTTCACAAATGCGGATAAATTCTTTGCATGTGTGAAGATATCCTAAATGCTCAGGGGTTGCATATGCGACCAAAATATTCGCAAATGCGAATGACCAACATCTGCAAAAGCACACATGCCCTTGCAAATGCCAGGACACCCAGCCTAGCCCCTTTATCACAAATGGGATCCAATGACTACAAAAGCGAGTTTGCAAATGCGAGCCAGACTTCGTAACTGCAAGATCTACAGACTTGCACCAGCAATTGCAAACCTATCCGTAACCAATCGAGAACTCACTCGAGCCCCTCGGGGTCCAAACCGAACATGCACACAAGTATAATGATATCCTACAAACTCTCTCTTTACCTCAAATCATCAAAATAAGATCAAGCAACAAGAATCAATCATCAAAACTCAAGAATTTCAACTTAAAACTAAAATTTCACAATCTTTCACATAATGCACCAAAATGCGCCGGGTCACCCTGGACCTCAACCAAATGTGAGTACAAGTCTGAAAATGTCAAATGAACCTACATGAATTGTCAAAACACCGATCCGAGGTCGTTTATTAAAAATATTGACCGTGGTCAACCAAACACTATTTTAGGTCAAAAATCACTTTTTCGTCATAATTATACGTAAAAGCTTTCTGGAAAATGACATGGACTCCGCACGCAAATCAATAAATACTAAATTAAACTATGGGAGCTCTCGGAATATTTAAATTAATGATAGTACTCAAAATGACCTATCGGATCGTCACATTCATTTTTGGTACAAAATATAAAAATTTAGGTGAGATCTACTTTTTAGTTAACTGGCCAAAGTTGGATGACTTTTATGTGACAAAAAATGAAAAAGTGACTTTTGTGATAGACTTTAAGTTGAATGATTTTTATGTTATAAATAAAAAGTGAATTTTATGTTTCACACTTTAAGTTGGATGACCACTAATAAAATTTACTTGTTAAAACCCTTTTTAAAAATGTATTGGGTTTTTGTTTCCATAAATTTTTTAATTCCTCATTTTTTTTGCACACTAGGAACCACAAAATTTAATTAATAAGCTTTCTTTTATGTAATTAAATAAAAAATTCAAAATTAATATATACCGTAATACATTGAAGATTGTTGCACTAAAAATTCATAATTGCACTCCTTAGTTCAGTTTTGAAATTCTTTCATTAAACCTTATTAAACATCCTATGTTAAGATTCAGTTACTAATTAATTATATTAAATTAATGATAATTTACTTCATTAATTATTTACTTTACACTTTCGCTTAACTTATTTCATTTGTCATATACAAAATTTACTGGCCAGATTTGCACATGAAAACTTATATGCTCTCGTAAATGTATATCATCAATATCTAAACCGAAAGATAGATTTCATCAACTAATTATTACTTTGCCAATGTATATTATTATTGTCTAATTTTCTAGGCATATTGGCCTACAAAAGAATCTCGTATTTTAGTAAATTAAAATAATAAGTATATCAAGACTTAGAACGTAAGTATATTCAATGGACTAGAGAATTATTTTATTAAGAATAGATTATTTATCTCTACTTGGTCCGTTCAATACATACAAAATGTTAGCACAAGAAGTTGGAATTAAACTATTCCCATAATTAAGATAAATTATATTTATTCTTTTGCTACAATCATTCCATTGGTTTGTCCAATTCCATCATTATATAGTGAACACAAACTTTATGTGATGATTTAATCTTTCGTGTATAAGTTAAAGCGCTATACACTAAATCAACTACTATATGAGCAAAAGACACATAGAAGAATACATGATCTATTCAAAATAAAACTTTATTAAATTAAATAAATAAGTACATAAGTAATTATTCCATGAAGAATATTACAATAAAAAGCATATTTTACAGTATATCCTAACCGTCTCCCACTTAGACTCATAACCATGCATCTACAATCTTAACACACATTTCCTCTACATGCCTATCAAAAGTCTTCGTGTCACGGCCTGAAATCCAAACCTCGGGGTCATGATGACGCCTAACATCCACTTGCTAGGCAAACCGACATTAAACAGATAATTAATCGATTTTAATTGTTGAAAACAAAATATAACAATGATTACAATTAAAGTCTGAAGTAGAGTAATATAACAGCAAACGACAAAATCTAAACATATCCCAGAACACGTAGTCACGAATACATGAGCATCTAGAGTGCTACAAATAAGGTCTAAGCAAAATACAATTGTTTTGAAACTCAATAAAATAGTACATATAGAAGGGAAGGGGACTTCAGGGCCGCGGACGCCGTGCAGCTATACCTCAAGACTCCAACCGCGATTGAATCCTAGCAGAAAGCTATTGAGTGCCGCTAGGACCAATACCAGTATCTGCACAAAAAGTGCAGAAGTGTAGTATGTGTACAATCGACCCAATGTACTCTGTAAGTGTTGATCCTATCTTCGACAAGGTAATGACGAGGATATGACAAGACACATACGTAAATAAACCTGTACAAGTGTGCATAAAGTAACAATAATAACAGAGAATGGTAACGTACTAACTGGGAGGGGACATGCGGAAAGGGGAATATGTATCAAATACGACAAGTATGAGATCACGAAATAACCAAGTAAACCACTAAAACAGGAAAACCAGTCAAATCAATGACATAAAAATGGCACGACACCAACCTTCATACTTATACTCTCATCCTCACCACGTAATAATAATATGAATGAAATGGCATGACATCACCCTTTGTGCTTTTACTCTCTTCCTCATCATATAATAATGATAATATGAATTCGAATAATAAACATAGGGAGAATAAATTTAATTTCAAATATGGTGCCATGATATCAAACTTCAACTTCCAAAAATATTTTACAACTTTGAAATAAGCGATAATTACGAAACAAATAATTGAAGAAGTAATAATCTAACCTAAGCAAGGATATCATAATTAACAAAATAATAAAATACAAAGAAAAATGTTCCACCTGCATTCTTTATCCCAATGACAACGCATAAGTACTCATCGCCTCACATATATGTTGTCCCCACACATAAAACACATAGCAAATATACCAACAAGTCCTAATCTCTCAAGTAAAGGTTAACCGCGACACGTACCTCACTTCGCAATCAAATCAACGCTCAACTGCGGCTTTTCCTCTAGAATTAACCTCCAAACCAATCAAATCTAACCAAATAAGCTTCAAATAATTCAATATTTAATGTTTTTGAAAAAGGTCAACCCGACTTGCTTGGTCAAAACCCAATATTGGGACCAAAACCCAATTACCCATTCACCACTAAGTCCAGTTATGTGATTAGTTTTGAAATCCGACCTCAATTTGAGGTCTAAATCTCGATTTGTCAAAATCCCCAACTTCTACCATGAAAAAGCATATATTAAAAGTTAAAATCAATGGGTGTTTATTGAAATGTAAGGAAACAAGTTAAAATCTACTAACATATGATGTTGGGATGAAAAACTTATTCAAACTCGCCCCTACGCCGAGTTCAAACTTAAAAATGGTGAAAAATGACTTAATTCCAGACTTTGGGACCTTTTAAATGTTGGGTGTCAGGCCTTCTTCGCGTTCACGAAGGGCCTGACGCGTTCGTGAGGAACAGCAGCCCGAGTGGCCTTTGTGTTGGCGATGGCCTTTCCCCCCCTTGCCTTTGCGCTCGCGAGCCTGGGCTCGCATTCACGTAAAGCAACGGACCAACTCCCCTAGGTCCCTCCCTAACACTACGCGTTTGCGAAGGGTAAACCCCTCACTACTTCGTGTTCGCGACCAGCTCCTCGCATTCGCGATGAGTAATTTCCTCCCCATCCCAGATTCCTCTTTGCGATCGCGAAGCACGTTGCACCAGACACCAGAAACTTAGCTGAAGCTGCAATCTCTAAGTCCAAAAATTACCCATAGCCTATCTGAAACTCATCCGAGCCCCTCGGGATCCTAACCAAATATGCACACAAGTGTAACAACATCATACGAACTAGCCCGCATGATTAAAACACGAAAATAACACATAGAACTATGAATCATACTTCAAAATACATGAAATTTTCAAAGAAACTCAAGAACTTTCAAATTCACAACTGAACGTCCGTACGATTGTGACTGATAATGTGGGCACGAGATGCCATGAGCATATGAATTTTGACTTGGGACTCGTGACTTATGATTAGGAGATGAGGTATCTCTGAGCCATTTTTGTTGTGAAACTTGTGTTAGAACGGTTTGATCATTGATTTCCTTATTTGGTCTCACTGGTACTTTAACTGTGTTCATATTTCTTTACTGTTTATATCACATTATTATTCCTTGTTGACATTTACTGATACTTGCTTCCATTATTAGTTATATATTTCTATACTGCACATGTTTTTATGACTAGTAGGTGTCTTGATTTGTACCTCATCATTACTCCACCGATGTTAGTCTTGATACTTACTGGGTATCAACCGCGGTATATTCATATTACACTTCTGCACATTTTTGTGCAGATCCATGTATTGGAGATAACGAACTCAGGAAGAGTTAGCTTCTTGATGATTGAAGGTAGAACTGCTTGGTCATCGCATTCCCTTAGAGTCCTTTTACTTTTTATTGTACTGTGAATTTGTTATCCGAACATCATTGTATTTTTAAATTTTGAGATATTTCTATGTATTCCTCTAGAGTTTGTGAAGCTATATTACCTAGTCTTGGGAGGTTTTTATGAGTATTGCCGCGTAGGCTTGTTTCACCTTTATTTCGGTATTCATATTGAAATATGATTTTAAAATATCATTGATAAACTAGCTTAACTGTTGTAAGTAATCGGCTTACCTAGTTTTAGAGACTAGTGTCATCATGACGCCTAAGGCGGGATATTGGGTCGTGACAATGTGCTTACCTCTTTTATGACTCCTTGGTTGCTTCTAATTTACAATTGCGCCACCATTATTAAAATAATGTATAATTAGTTCTTGAATCACAGGAACTACACCCAACTTTCTTAAAAAAAATTCGAAACAAACCGCCTCTTTGGCCGCCTCAGAGGCTGCCACATATTTGGCTTCCATGGTGGTATATGCAATGCAAGACTGCTTGATGTTCCTCAAACTTATGGCTCTACTTCCCAAAGTAAACACATTTTCTGAGTTAGATTTTCTAGAATTTTTATTTTACTGGAAATCCAAATTAGTGTATCCAATGGGCACAAGACACTCCAAATGGTAGACTAACATATCCTAATGACCCGATTTGTTATTTTGAGTTCTAGCACTCTATTTTACAATTCAAGACTTTGAGTAGGTTCATTTAATATTTTATGACTTATGTGCATGGTTGGTTTCAATTTTTGAGAGGTTCGGGAGAGTTTTGGAAGAAGAATTCTCATTTTGGAAGCTTTAAGTTGTTGGAGTTGACCATTATTTGACTTTTATGTAAACGACTCTGAATTGGTGATTCAATGGTTGCGTTAGCTTCGTATCAAGATTTTGGTCTTGTACGTACATTTGGTTTAGGTCTCAGGTGAACCGAGGTTATTTTGGTGCTTATAATCGAAAGTTAGAAATTTTTAGAGTTACGAACATTTGAAAATCTTGATTTTTGATGTTTTGTGACTAGAAGCAAGTTTTATAAGTTTATTTACTTTTTTGGAGGTTTAGATGGGGTTCTGAGGAGCTCGGGTGAGCTTTATGGTAGTTTCCGACCATTTCGATCCAGTTGCTAATCTACAATTGTGCAACACTGCTTTGCAAAAGCAGAGCTAGTCATGCATTCACTGAGAGCATTTTGGGGTAGGAGAGGATTTCATTCTTCACGAACACGAGGAGAAGGTTGCGAATGTGATGGCTGTGTGGGGGCTAGCCTACGCGAACACGAAAGTGAAGGTGCAAATGCGAGGGTGAGGGTGCGAACGCGAAGTTCTGAAGGCAAGTGATTTTCGCAAATGCGATGACAGTGTTGCGAACATGATGCTTCCAGGCACTTGATTTCGCGAACGCGAGATTAGGGTCGAGATCGTGATGGAGGCTCTGACTGCAGATATTTAAATGCTGGAAATAGGGAATTTGTCCACTTTTTACCATTTTTAAAACCTAGACCTCGGAAGTAGCCGATTTTTGGAGGGATTTTTACTCCAACATCGAACGTTAGTAATTTTAACTTAGTTTGGATTTTTACATATATTTTCACTCTTATCCAAGATTTTATAGTGTAAAATTGGGGTTTTGGGGTAAAACTTATGAGAGCTAATTTTTGGGATTTGGACCACTATTTGAGGCCAGATATTATAACCAATTATATATTTCGACTCGTGGGGTTATGTGGCATTGGGATTTGGTCTTAATCTCGGATTTAGACCATGTGGACCAAAGTTGACTTTCTATTGTCTTTTGTAATTTTATCAAAGATCAAAGCTTTATTGATTGGAGATGTTTTCTTTAGCATTATTTGACTTCCTTAGATTATATTTGACTAGGTTTTGATCATTTTGAGGAGTTTTTCTAAAGAAAATGGTATTTGATTGTTGAATTTATTCTGAAATGAGGTAAATATCTGGGCCTAGTTTTGTTGCGCGAATATTTCCTAATAAATTATTTTATTTACTACATGCGGGAGAGATTCATATGCGAGGTGACGAGCGTATACAGATGTGTCAGGATTATCCATGGTCGGGGTAGATTATATGCTCCTGTTTTCCCTTGCGAACTTTATGATCTTCTTGACTTATGCTTTATTTGCTTCTATGACCAAATGAGTATAATTATCCATACTAGAAATCATGTTAACATATGAAGTTTTGATATACTTGATTTGATCGTAGTCGTTCTTTATATTACAAACACATGTCAATACCTGTTATGTTTACGCTACTTGATCCGTCCTTATTCATGTTGAGATCATGTTCAAACTTTGTTGCAATAGTTGGACAAGAAGATCTTGAAATTTTAGCTTGCCTGGTTGTATGATAGTTATGCTTATCTCTGATGAATTGTAGTATGCTTACTCATCCCTCGTGATTGTATTTATGTATTCCACCTAGCTTGGTACCGATATACATATTCTTAGTAAGGATGAGTCATATTGCAAAACAGGTGCTTCCATACAGATGACTGGTGTTCATGTGTAAGTGAGGATGAGAGATATTAGCATGACGGGTGTTCCGTGCCATTTGATATAATATTGGCACCATGGGTGTTTCCGTGCTTTCGACCTTGTATGTTGATGTTAGCTACATGCTTTCTATCATGCTTGGTATTGTCATGCATATGTTTGGTAAGGAAGTGTGGTATTGTATGACAAGTGTTTCTATGTTTGGTGACGATGAGATAAATGCATGAAGGGTGTATCCATGGCATTTGATTTGATATCTTGAATGCATTCCTCTTATTATACAGATTTGTGGATTTGACTATGTTGTCTTCATTGATATTGTTTCGATCCTTTTGGTTTGAGTTTTTAAGGAAAGGATTGGTTGTGATATTAAGGAACATGATATTTATTTCTTTGTCTTAATCATTTTACTATTTCTCGTATTTATTCTTGCTATCTCCCTTGCTATTTATATTGTTCTTTCTATTGCATATTAAGTTGCACATGTTATATTAGTGAGTATCTTTTGACTTAAAAACGTCGTGGCTACTTCACCTAGGTTAATAAAAATAGTTACTAAGTATATGAGATCGGTTGTACTCATACAACACTTCTGTACCTTGCATGCAGATACCTGGAGTTGAGCGTCTGTGGAGTTCGTTGATGAGTATTGAAGACTTTAGCATTCCAGCTATTCACTATCATCTTGTTCATGGTAGTATAGACTTGTATTTTTGTTTATGTAACTTTCAAAAATATCATGTATTTCTTCCCGCCAACATTGTACCTCTAATCTTAATTACTCATGACTTATATTTCCACATAGGATGGTTGTATTGAAATTGTATTCTTATTTCTGTATTTATTTATTATATTTGGTTTGGATGATGTTAGATGTTAGTTGGCTTACCTAGCGGGTTTGTGTTAGGTGCCATCACGACTTAGTGTTATTTTAGGTTATGACACATATAATTCCTAGTCCTGTTAAGGTACTTTATTAAATGATTAATCGTAGTCCAATGTTCTTCCTCACGTTTAGACTGAAATCTGCTGACCATGCCTATAACAAAGTAGATATCCGGTCTAATGCACAACATAGCATACATCAGATTTCCTACAGTAGATGCTTGAGAGACCGTGTTCATCTTCTCTATCTCTCAAGCAGTCTTAGGAATATAAAGAGCTTGAGATAAGTCTAATATCCTTTTTATTGTGATCTAGAATAAGTTTGATCCCAAGGATATGAGTTTTTATATCGAATTGTATGGACAACCATTCCTTAACTGAACCCAACATGCCCACATTCTTTCCTATGAGCAAGATTTCATCAACATATATAATAAAAAATCCACTTTATCCCCATTCCTCTTCTTGTATAAACAAAACTCGCTAAGACCTTGATCATAATCAAAAGTCTTAATCTCTTTGTCGAAAATAGTGTTTCTTGCCCTAGATGCATATTGCAGTCTATTAAAAGACCTTGTATGCTTAGACAACATAACTTCCTTGCGTCTTTCCACAAAACCATCTAGTTGCATCAGATCTCATCAAGACTTCCATTTAGTAAAGTTTCCTTGACATTCATTTGTCAAATCTCATAATCTTAAAGAGCAATAATTAAAAAGATAACTGTAATAGACATAAGTATGGCTATGGGCAAAAATGTTTCCTCATAATCGATCACTTCTTTTGGAGTAAACTCTTTCGCTGCAAGTCTTGCTTTAAATTTTACACATTTTTTTTACAACTCTCTTTTCTAATAGATCCACCAGTAGACAATGGGTTTGACTCAAACAGGTGGTTCTATAAGATCCCAGACTTGATTAGAGTATCTGATTTTGTAGTAGCAACCCACTTATCGGCATCTTTATCTTGTAGTGCTTAAACATAATTGACAAGTTGGGTATTAGGATCCTCAGGGTTCCTATCATATTATTCTCCCAAGAGTGTATATCGAACATGTTGTTTTATTTTTCTCCCACTATGACTACGTAGTACACTAGCAGTACCTATAACATTATGATCTTGTGATAGAACCACATTATTTTCACGAATTTGAGTCTCCATGGTATCAACATGGATATCAATAACTTTATCGTGTTGTGTAGTTTTCTCAACATAACTCTCACTATTTTGAGGCAGTGGAACTTCGAGCACTTGTCCTTGTGGGACGTCTTGCCTATTGATATTTTTTCACTACTAAAATATAGTGGTATATCAACTTCGACTTTCGAGGTATGTTTTTTGTCATATTAATATTCGGATGACTGGGTTTTTGTTTCTATGCTTAGTTCCTGCGAAACAAGTTTGCTTCCAGGAATATAGTTCATTAAATAATCATTTTCAAGAAACCGGATATTTGTGCTAACAATTACCTTCTTTTATTTAGGACAACAAAATAAATCATCTTTCATTCCCTTTTTTTTAGTAACCAACAAAAATACATACAATCCGTTCTTGCCTCCAATTTATCTGTTTTCCCTTTTAGCACGTGTGATGGACAATCCCAAACTCGAATATGTTGCAAACTGGGATTGCGCCTAGACCGTAATTCGGTATGGGTCAAATGTACCAACTTTGAAGGAACTAAAGTAATAATGTAATTTGCTATTCCTATATCCCTAAAACGACGAAGGCAAACTGAAGTAACTCATCATTGATCTAATGATTTCTATAAGAGTCCTATTTATTCTTTAAGCTACACCATCTTATTGTAGTATTTCAGATGCATATATTTAAGATGTTATTTCACATTCTAATGAATAACTAATAAGCTTCATAGAAAGGTACTCGCTACCATGATCAGATCATAATGTCTTGATATATTTATTCTATCATTGTTTAGTTTTTGTCTAAAATTCTTTAAACTTTTCAAAATATTTAGATTGGCGACGCAACAAAAGAAAATACGTTGGTCAATCATTTGTGAAAGTCACAAAATATTCAAACTCACCTCTTGCTTGAACATTCATTGGACCATAAAATAAGAATAAATTAAATCTTATTTATTACTTGCTTGATTTTCTTTAGAATGGAAATTTCTTTTAGTCGTCTTTCCTTCTAACTAAGATTTATTTGTGGGTAGTGGAGGTGCCTCCACTTTCAATGTGCCTAAAGGTCCACTCTCATCAGCCTTAAAATCCTACTCAAATTTATGTAACCTAAATTGTCACGACACAAATCCCACTTTAGGGGTCGTGATGGCACCTAGTCTTTAAGACTAGGTAAGTCTATTACGTAACAATATCAATCAAAATATAACAACTTCAAATTTAACAAAAACTGCAAAATGCGATAACACAGCCATATGTGCATACAATAATCAACTTCCCAAAACCCGTGTAACGACCGGCCTGGTCGTTTTGAGTGTTGTAGACCCATTCCCCCATTTACTGCTTATTTTATGCTCAATTGTCATTATGTGACTTTCCGTGGTAGTTGATTTGGTTCCGGGGATGACTCAGAATGAGTTAGGACACTTAGTCCCAAGGTTGGAAGCTTAAGTTGAAAAGATTGACCGGATGTTGGCTTACATGTAAACAACTCTGGAATGAAATTTTGATGGTTCCGATAGCTATGTAGGGTCATTTTGGACTTTGGAGTGTGTCCGGATAGTGATTTGGAGGTCCGCAGTTAATTTTGGCTTGAAATGGCGGAAGTTGAAAAATTAGAAGTTTGGAAGGTTGAGGAGTTTGACTGAGAGTTAACTTTGTGGTTTTCGGGCTCAGATTTTGGTTTTGGAGGTTGCAGTAGGTCCTTTATATCATTTACGACTTGTGTGCAAAATCTGAGGTCGGTCGGAGTTAATTTGATAGGTTTCGACATCGATTGTAGAAGTTGGAATTCCATAGTTTTTATTAGGCTTGAATTGGGGTGCAATTTGTCTTTCTGATGTTGTTTGCTATGATTTAAGGACTCTTCTAAGTTTGTATTGTGTTTTTGAACTTATTGGTATAGTTGGTTGAGGTCCCAGGGGCCTCAGGTTTGTTTCTAATGGTTAACGGATCAAATTTGGAACTTAAGGCATGGTAGGGCAGACCTGGACTGGTGTGATCGTACCTGCGAAGGTCATAGTCACTGGTGCGAGGCCGCGGGTGCGTGGATGGCATCGCAGAAGCGGATTTGGGTGAGCTGCGGATAAGTTTGTCGCAAGTGTGAAAAGCGTTGGGCAAAATATAAACATAGGATTCCGAGGTTTTTATCATTTTTGAACTTTGCAAACTCGGATTAAGGCGATCTTTTAGAGGGATTTCGAGGGGTTTCTTGAGGTAAGTCACTCTTGATCATTTTTATGCAATAATATTGATTACGCATTGTATTTCCCACCTAGTTTATGTGTTTTTGAGGTGGAACTTAGGGAGTTTTAGGCTAGGGATTAGAAAATGTAATATGGGGATTTTGACTGACGATTTGGTGTCAGAATTTGGTGAATTTTGTATGGTTGGACTCGTGGTTTTATGGGTTTTTTGATTTCTAAGTTTTGTCAAATTCCGAGACGTGGGCTCGGGGGTTAACTTTTTGACTTTTGATTAAGAACATAGCATTTTCGTATGTAATTGATTCCTATAGCTCGTGTTAATTGGATCGAATTATTTGTGGCTAGATTCGAGGCGTTCGGAGATCGGCTCACGAGGCAAAGGCTTATTGGAGTAGAAATATGCACGGTTTGAGGTAAGTAACATGTCCAAAATTGGTTACGAGGGTATGAATCCCTGAACTTCGTGTTATGTGGTCAGTGTTGAGGTGACGCACATGCCTGGTGACAGGCGAGTGGGCGTGCACTGTAGCAATTATGACTTAGTCGATTTAGTGGGACTGTGTTGTCATCTTATTTGAATATCATTACTGTAATCTATGTGGTAGACCACTTGAGTTGTGATTTATCTTAGAAATCATGTTTAGGCTATGTGTTGGTGCTATTGGGACCCGCAGTGGTCATTCTTTACTGTTGAGTTATTTGTTTAATGCAGTTATGTACTCAGTCGCATTCCTCATTGCATATCATATCTTAGTCTCTGTTATCATACATTGTTACATCATGTATCATTGATTACGGCTCCTTAGCATGAGTGTTGTGGGCTTGAGAGACTGGAGAGTTTGATGACTGAGTAAGGCTGATAGCCTATTTGTGTGTGATATTGATGGGATCGGACCGCAGGCCGCAGCAGGTACTATTGGCTCATGATTGGATCGGACTCGACACCGCAGTAAGTATTATTGATTCACGATGGGATCAGGCTGCACGCCGCAGCAGGATTTATTAGCACATGGGCTGGATCTTCCCTTCTAGAGTCTGCATAGCAATAGTGAGCGCAATTGTTATTGATTCATGTTGGGATCGGGCTGCACGTTGCAGCGAGTTGTATAGTGCTGAGTGATTGAGTGTGATGAGTGAGAATTAAGACATGTCAGGTTGAACACTCTAAGAGTGTGAGTACACGAGGCTTCCATTGTGTTAACCACATATGATATGCATATTGGCATGTAGATATAGAGATGTCATATTCCTCATATCATTAAGACTTGACATATTTTATCTGTTTTGAGTTTAACTGTTAAGCCTGGAAGCATGTCTACATTCCTGTACTGGTACATGCAGATTATGAGTTTCTCTGAGATATTATTGTCATATGTTCTGTAAATTTCCGTACTATTTAATTTTGTATTGGACAGTATTGTTCGAACTTGTCATTGCTTTCAGTCCAAAGGTTACACTTGTTACTTATTGAGTTGGTTGTACTCACGCTACACCCTGCACTTCGTGTGCAAATCCAGGTGTTTCCGGGCATGGTGGCTGTTGATCTTGGAATTTTAGACGTTCGAACATTTTCGAGGTAGCTGCCTTGGCGTACGCAGACCTTGATTCTCCTCCCCTATCTTTAGTTTTACTTATTTTGTTCTACTTTCTTAGACAATGTATTAGACTATGTTATTGTATAGATGCTTATGTACTCGGTGACAACCGGGTTTTGGGAAATTCTGTATTGAGCTGTGACGTTTTCATCAAGTTTTTATGAGATGTTTACTTACTTAAGCTTATTTCTGTATATTTTAAATTTCATGATGTTGGTATGTATGAGTTGTCGGCTTGCCTAGTATCATGATAGGCGCCATCATGGCACTTGTGATTTTGGGTCGTGACAAGTTGGTATCAGAGCCTAGGTTACATAGGTCTCATGAGTCATAAGCAGCTTTAGTAGCTTCTTGCGGATCGATGCGGAGACGACTTTATTTATCTTCGAGAGGCTACTGAACCCGTACGAAAACTTCACATTCTTGTATTTTTATCGTGCGAATTTGTTGATTCCGGGATCTAAACTTCTATTATCCTTTTCTCTCACAGATGGTGAGGACACGTGCACTGGATCAGGCGGACGGCCACCAGTACCACCAGCTAGGGCCACGAGAGGTGGGGGCCGTGGTAGGGGCCAAGCTGCAGCTCGTACATCAGCAAGAGAAGCACCTGTAAATCCACTAGTTGCTCCAGCTCAGGAGCAGGTTCCAGATGTGGTTGAGCCAGTGGGACTAGCTCAGGCAACAGTTGTGCCTATTGTGATAGCAGGCCTTTAGGAGGCTTTGGCCAAGATATTGAGTGTTTGCACTAGCCTTGCTCATGCGACTCTGTTCAGGCTGCACCGACTCAGGTTGGGAGAGGTACTAAAACTCCTGCCGCCCATACTCAACAGCAGGTGGTGCAGGGACTCCAAACACCGGAAGTGTTACCAGCCCAGCCGATTGTAGGTTCCCAGGCCCAAGTGGGTCACGTTATGAGTGATGAGGAGCATAAGAGAGTAGAGAGATTTGGGAGGCTCAGGCTTCCCTTATTCAGTGGGATTGAGTCAGAGGACGCTTAGGACTTCTTGGATAGGTGCCAGCGAATTCTTTGCTCGGCGGGTATTCTAGAGACTAATGGAGTCTCCTTTACTACTTTTCAGCTATCGAGGGTTGCCCTCAGATTGTGGGAGGCCTATGAGAGGAGCAGGCCAGTCGGTGCAGCACCACTTTCATGGCACGAGTTCTCCGTTCTCTTTTTGGAGGAGTTTGTGCCACCGACCCCCAAGGAGGAGTTGCGTAGATAGTTTGAGCAATTGCTCCTGGAGGGCATGTCTGTGACTCAATACAAGATGAGATTCTCCGAGTTGGCCCATTCACGCTATATGGTTGGTTTCCACATAGAGGGAGAAGATTAGGAGGTTCATTGAATTCCTCAGTTATCAGTTGCATTTTGTTAAGACTCGGGAGAATGCATTAGGTGCTAGGTTTGATGAGGTGGTTGGTATTGCTCGATGGCTAGATTTGGTCCGTAGTCAGGAGTGTGAGGAGGGGGAGGCCAAGAGGCCTCGTGGTTCGGGTGGTTTCCGTGGTGTTCCTTCTAGGGGCAGTACTACCACAGCAGGGTCGTCCTTATAGGCCCGCTCAGATGGCTCGTCAGGTTCATCGGGGTGCATCAGTTACCCATGGTTCACAGTGCTTGCCTGGGGCAGTTATCTGTTATTGCACTCTCATCTTAGAGTTCATCCCATGCTCCCTCAGTTCAGGGTTCGTCTGTAACAGGTTCCTCTGGTAGTTATTCTAGTTCTCGAGGTCCGCTTCAGTACTTGTCGCCATTGCTACAGCGGTGTTGTTTGGAGTGTGGAGAGTTTGCTCGCGCGAAGAGGGGGAGCTTAGCCAGCGGTGTTGTTTGGCTGCACCTTTTGCACCTGTTACTTCACCACCTGCTTAGCCAGCTTGGAGTGGGGCTCAGGCAGGCTGAGGTTGCCCTAGAGGGGGAGGCCAAACAGGTGGCAGTCAGGTTCGATTCTATGCTATTCCTGTCAAGCCATAGGCTGTTGCTTCAACGCATAGTGATCACAAGTATTGTCTCAGTATGCCACAGAGATTCTTTTATATTATTTGACCTTGGTTCCACTTATTCATATGTATCATCATACTTTGCTCGTTATTTGGATATGCCCCGTGAGTCCTTAAGTTAATCTGTTCATGTGTCTACGCTAGTGGGCGATACTATTGCTATGGGTCATGTGTATCGGTCGTTCGTAGTGACTATTGGGGGATTAGAGACTAGAGTTGATCTCTTATTTCTTAGTTTGGTTAAATTTGACGTGATTTTGGGAATGGATTGGTTGTCTCCATGTCATGCTATTCTGGATTGCCACGCTAAGACCGTGACATTGGCAATGCCGGGGTTTCCAAGGATTGAGTGGAGAGGTTCTCAAGATTATGTTCCCAGCAGAGTGATTTCATATTTGAAGGCCCAACGGATGGCTGGGAAGGGGTGTCTATGATATTTGGCATTTTCGAGGGATGTTGGTGCTGATACCCTTACTATTGATTCTGTTCTGGTAGTGCAAGACTTTCCAGATGTGTTTCCTACAGACCTGCTGAGCATGCAACCCGACATGGATGTTGACTTTGGTATTGACATGGTGCTGGACACTCAGCCCATTTCTATTCCTCCGTACCATATGGCACCAGCAGAGTTCAAGGAGTTGAAAGAACAACTTCATGAGCTTCTTAATTTATTAGGCCTAGTGTGTCTCCTTAGGATGGACCGGTTCTGTTTGTGAAGAAGAAGGATAGTACTATGCGGATGTGCATCGACTATAGGTAGTTGAACAAAGTTACAATCAAATCAAGTGTCCTTTGCCGCGCATTGACGATCTATTTGACCAGCTTTAGGGAGCGAGGGTGTTCTCTAAGATTGATTTGAGGTCTGGGCATCGAACAAGGTTTGAGTAAGAAGGCTTTTCCAGTTGAAGATTTGAGACTCGGATATTCTGAAGACAGCATTCAGGACCTGTTATGGTCACTATAAGTTCCTTGTGTCTGACAAATTCCTCATTACCATTCATCCATCTGATAAAAAACGTAGTTCAGCCATATCTTGATTCGTTTTTCATAGTATTCATTGATGATATCCTGGCGTATTGACGTAGCCAGGAGGAGCATGCCCAGCATTTGAGGATTGTATTATAGCGGTTGAGGGAGGAGAAGCTTTATGCCAAGTTCTCCAAGTGTGAGTTTTGGCTTATATCGGCGGCGTTCTTGGGGAACGTAGTGGCCAATGAAGGGAGTAAGGTGGATCCAAATAGAGGCGGTTCAGAGTTGGCCCAGACCGTCTTCAGCTACTAAGATTCGAAGCTTTCTCGGCTTGGCCGAATATTATCGTCACTTTGTGGAGGGTTTCTCGTCTATTGTAGCGCCTTTGACCAGTTTAACCTAGAAGGGTGCTCCTTTCAGGTGGTCGGATGAGTGTGAAGAGAGCTTTCAGAAGCTCCAGACTGCCTTGACCACAACTTCAGTTCTAGTTTTGCCTTCAGCATCAGGCTCTTATACAGTGTATTGTGATTCTTCTTGGATTGGTGTTAGGTGTGTCTTGATGCAGGAGGGTAGAGTGATTGCTTATGCTTTACCCCAGTTGAAGCCGCATGAGAAGAACTACCCTATTAATGATTTGGAGTTGGCAACCATCGTTCATGCATTGAAGATTTGGAGGCATTATCTCTATGGTGTATCTTGTGAGGTATTTATGGATCATTTGAGTCTTTATCTCTTGTTCAAACTAAGGATCTAAATTTGAGACAACGGAGTTTATTGGAGCTGCTAAAAGACTACGATATTACCGTTCTGTATCATCCCGAGAAGGCAAATATGGTGACCGATTCCTTGAGTAGAAGGGCGGTGAGTATGGGTAGCCTTGAATTTATTCCTATTGGTGAGAGACCGCATGCGTTGATGTTCAGGACTTGGCCAACCAGTTCATGACATTAGATGTTCCGGAGCCCAGTCGAGTTCTAGCTTGTGTGGTTTCTTTGTCTCCCTTATATGATCACATCAGAAAGCGCCATTATGATGATCCCCATTTGCTTGTCCTTAAGGACACAGTTCCACTTGGTGATGCTGAGGAGGATACTATTAGGAATGATGGGTTGTTAAGTTTGCAGGGTCGGATCTGTGTACCCAATGTAGATTGGCTGCATGGGTTGATTCTTGAGGAGGCCCACAGTTCGCGATATTCCATTCATCCGAGTGGCGCAAAGATGTATGAGGACTTGAGGCAACACTATTGGCGGAGGAGGATAAAGAAGGATATAGTCGGGTTTGTAGCTCGATGCCTAAATTGTCAGCAAGTGAAGTAGGAGCATTAGAGACCAGGCGGATTGCTTCAAAGGCTTGAGATTCCGGAGAGGAAATGGGAGCATATCACCATGGATATTGTAGTTGGGCTTCCACAGACTTCGAGGAAGTTTGATGCTATTTGGGTGATTGTGGACCGGTTGACCGAGTCCACGCATTTCATTCCAGTTGAGACTACTTATTATTCGGAGTGGTTGGCTGAGATCTACATCCAGGAGATTGTCGCTTTCACGGTGTGCCGGTGTCCATCATTTCAGATCGGGGCACGGTGGCTTTTGATCTTGGACTTTCAGCGGTTTGGAGATTTTCGAGGTAGCTTCCTTGGGATTCATAGACCTTGACTCTCCTCCCCTATCTCTCAGTTTTACTTATTCTATTCTACTTTCATAGACAGTGTATTAGAATATGTTATTGTATAGATGCTCATGTATTCAGAGACACCCGTGTTTTGGGAAATTCTATATTGAGCTGTGACGTTTCCATCCAGTTTTTATGAGACTTTTACTTACTTAAGCTTATTTTCGTATATTTTAAATTACAAGATGTTGGTATGTGTGAGTTGTTGGCTTTTCTAGTATCATGATAGGCGCCATCACGACACTTGTCTTTTTGGGTTGTCATAGAGTCACTAACTCTACATGGAATACATATCAAGTCTCAAAGAGCAAAATAATGTTTGAAATACATAAGCAATAAAAATAATGTAAAGAGGGTGACTTTGAGGCCTGCGAACAGAAAAGAAGGGATACCTTGAAGTCTCCAATAAGCTCAAGCACATCTCTCTAGCAATTCGCTCGATCCAAAGTACCTGGATCTGCACAAAGAATGTGCAGAAGCATAGTATGACTACACCACAGTCGGTACCCAGTAAGTATAAACCCTAACATTGGTGAAGTTGTGACGAAGTTCAAGTCATGTGATACTCACTAATCTAAACCTGTGCCATATATCAATAGCCAGCAACATACTTATATGTAATAAAGGACAATATCAACCATCTCGTAGAGCATATGAGAACAACTCAATGTAGAAAACTCATTTTAGTCAAGAAATCGTTAGAGAACTGGGGCATGTAATAGCATGTCAATTCAACTAACTCCTCATTAGAGTACAAGATGGAAGCTTTTAAGAGAACATGTAAGAAATGGAAATATCTACCCGTTTCACACATAAACCAAATCAAGAAATGCACCCCTGAATCATCACATAACATCATCAACAATGCCACCCTTATTTCGCCGCATGCACATCACAATGAAATGCTTCCCTTATCTCATCGCACGCGCATAAGCCACCCGTATGACGCCGTATGCACATCACATTGAAATGCCTTTCCTATGTCTCCACATGCACATCTCGCCACCCTTATACTCCACAGAACATCAATCAACCCGCACAACATCTCCACATATTCCACAATATCACAAAACAACAATATCCAAAGTTTCATCAAGATATAATCTTACAGATTAAAAATAAAGTGCACAAGGACATTACAATAACATAAAATGCGAAAGAGATGTTCAACAAACAAAGCGTGACTATGTCTAAGTCCAATGTAGTGATCACGATCATCCACTCTTAAAGTGATAAAGCAATTTTCATATAGAAAACGTCTCCAAATTAAGGCATGTTAAGCATTTTTCATGTAGTATCCAACAAGCCAATTCAATACTCTACAAAAACTTTTTCTTTAAAATTCACCTCCGCCCAGCTCAAGTCTAGCAAAAAAAGACTCAATAATATCAAACAATGCTATAAAAAACAATATCAAACAATAAAGGCCCAATCTTTAACCAATTCTCGAAAAGTGAACAAAAGTCAACCCCGGAATTGTCCGGTCAAAACCCGAGTCGAGCGATAGATCTCGACTACCCATAATTTCACGAGTCCAAATATATGATTAGTTTTCAAAGTCGAGTCCAAATCAACTCTCGAATATAAAATTTTAATTGTTGGAAAGGTTTTGTCAAAAACCCCAATTTTCACTTATGGATTCATCAAGTAAATGCTAAATCAAAGATGAAATAAAAGAAAAATAATCAAATCTGAGTCAAAAACACATACCCAATTCAAGTGGGCAAAAATTGTCTAAACGATCACCTCAAACAGAGCTCACAATCTCAAAATATGAAATAATGAATCTATATCCCGAAATCCCGTAAAAAAACCAGTTGCAGATGTTGCATTTGCGATTCGAGATTCGCAAGTGTGACTAATGGATCGCAAATACCAAGACGGCTAAGCCTATAGGATGCCGTAAATGCGACCACAGACTTAGCAAATGCGAAGTCCCTCACAGTCAGCTAATGTCACAAAAGCGACTAGATGATCACAAATGTGATCTACCCAGGCCCTAAGCCCCCTTCGCAATTGCCAGACTAGCTTCGCAAATGAAGCATGTCACCCCTGACAACCTTCACAATTGCATCTGGTACCATGCAAATGCGAGGATCACAAATGCGAACTGGTTTTCACATTTTGGAGACCAGCAACACCAGCTAAAATTGAACTCAACTCAAAACACTTCTAAATACGTCCAAAACTCACCCAAGCCCCCAGGGATCCACACCAAAAATCCACACAAGTCTATAAACCACATACAAACTCGCTCGGGAGCTCAAAACACCAAAATAACATCTGAAACCACAAATCAAACACCAAAACGCATCAAAAATCATAATGAAAATCAAGAACTTCTAAATTCACAACCAAGTATCCAGTTCCTATCAAACCAACTATGAATGAAACCAAACTTTTTACACAAGTTCCAAATAACGAAACGGACCTATTCCATGTCCCACAACCCAAATCTGAACCTGATAGTGACAAAGTCAACCCATGGTCAAACTTATGAAATTTCTAAAACTTCCAATTACCAACTTTCGGCCAAACGAGCCAATTCATCATAGGAACCTTTGAATTCAATTTTGTGGAATGTGCCTAAGTCCGAAATCACCATATGAACCTATTGAGACAATCAAAATAGCACTTCTGGGCCATTTTCACAAAAGTTAAACATTAATCAACTCTAACAACTTAAGTTTCCAAACTAGGAACTAGGTGATCCTATTCAATCCAAAACCTTCTCGAAACAAAACCAACAAACCCCGTAAGTCAAATAACAACAACTAAACTTATGAAAATTTTCAAAAGGGGAAACATGGCTCAAATACATAAAACGACCGGCCGAGTCGTTACATTCCCGCTTCTAAAACAAGCGTTCATCCTCGAACGAGTACAGAGACATACCTGAAGTGCAACAAGTATAGAAATATTGGCTCTGCATATCATGCTCGTTCTCCGAAGTCGCCACTTCAACTGGTTGACCTCTCTATTGAACCTTCACTACTGCATTGTTCTTCGCCTCAGCTTTCGTACATGCCTATCGAAAATGGCTACCGACTCCTCAACATAAGTCAAATCCTGGTCCAACTACACCGAGCTGAAATCTAAAACGTGTACTCCAACATATGTCATTTTAATTACTAGCTCCTTTTTCTGTGTTACGAGACCTCTCGTACTCTTATTTGATGATTTATGAGTTGGGTGACCACAGTCAACATTTTTGGCAAACGATTTCGGATCGGTATTTTAATGATTCTGGAAGGTTCATATGATGTTTTTGGACTTGTACACACATTTGGTTGGGGTCCCGAGTGACCGAGCGCACTTCGGCACACTATGTGAACATTGGCAAAAGTTGAGTTTTTAAGTTGAAATTTTGAGTTTTTATGATTGATTCTTAATATTTGATGTTATTTTGATGATTTGAGTTAGAGAGCAAGTTTGTATCATATTAAGGAACTTTCTTGGATGTTTTGAATTGGAGACCGAGGGGCTTGAGTGAGTTTCAAATGCGTTATGGGATGTTTTGGATAGATGAAACAAAAGCTGGTGTACTGAGGTAGTAGCTCTCACATTTACGAAGATCATATCTCAATTGTCTGCCTCGCATTTGTTATGTGAGGCTCGCAGATGTGAAATTGGGCTAGGACTAAAGACTTCACAAATGCGAAGAAAGAGTTGCATTTGCGGACAAACGGCTGGTCGCATTTGCGACCCAGGAGTCACAGTTGTGACATGGAGCAAGGGGCAGGCACCTTCGCAAATGCAAAGCTTAGTTTGCATTTGCGCTGGAGGGGTCCCTCGCAATTGCGAAGGAACAATTACATTTGCGATATCTTTGGGACTGTGACACTGAACATAAATTACAAACAAGAGTTTGCATTTGCAATGTCTGCAGCTAGGTAAAAGAGGAGAATTTCGGGAGTTACCTCATTTTACACCATTTGTCAACCATAGACTCCATAGTGGCAATTATTCAAGAGCCATTTCTTCTCAAATTCATTAGTAAACATAACTAGATTTCAATCAATTGCAACTACTTTTTCATGAATTTTAACATCAAATCTATGAATTTTAAAGTAGAAATTAAGGTTTTTGGGTAAAATTTAGGAATTTTATAAATTGAGATTTAGACCTCGAATGGATGTTGGATTTATAAATAAATCAATAACAAGGTTCGAGAGTGAATGGGTAATCTAGATTTGCTATGTTTTCAAAGTGTGGGTTCTTGTTAGACTTGGTTGCCTTTTGGGTCATGTTGTGTCTTTTGAGGGTATCAAGGTGGATCCTAATAAAATTGAGGCAGTCCAGAATTTGCCTAGACCTATTTCAACATAGAGAGTTAGAGCTTCTTTGGTTTGGCGGGTTATTTTTGCTGGTTCGTGGATGGGTTTTCATATATTTCAGCCCCATTAACCAAGTTGATCTGGAAGGGTGCTCTTTTCAAGTGGTCTAACGAGTGTGAGGCGAGCTTTCAGAAGCTCAACATTGTAATAATTACAACCCTAGTGTTAGTGTTTCCTACAGGTTCAAGATCTTACACTGTGTATTGTGATGCATCGCTCATTTGACTTGGCATGGTATTGATGTAGGACAGTAGGGTGATTGCCTATGCGTCTTGTTTGTTGAAGGTTCATGAGAAGAATTAGCCTGTGCATGATCTGGAGTTGGAATCCATCGTTCATGTGTTGATGATTTGGAGGCACTACCTCTATGGCATTCTATGTGAGGTCTATACCAACCATCAAAGTCTCCAACACATGTTCAAGCATAAGGACCTTAATTTGCGGAAGATGAGATGGTTAGAGTTACTGAAAGACTATGATATCACCATATTATATCATCCGGAGAAGGACAATATGGTAGCCGATGCATTGAGTAGGAAGGCAGAGAGCATGGGCAGTTTGGCATATTTACCGACAGTGGAGAGGCCACTAGCCATGGATGTTCGGACTTTGGCCAATCAGTTCGTAAGGTTGGATGTTTCGGAGCCTAGACGAGTTTTTGCTTGTCTTATGGCATAGTCATTGTTTCTGTAGCGTATTAAGGTTTTCTAGTTTGATGATTCTCACTTGTTAGTGTCGAAAGACGTGGTGCAACAGGGTGGTGCCAAGGTGGTTATGATTGGAGATGATGGTTTTATGCGGCTTTAGGGCCAGATTTGTGTTCCAAATATTGATGGGTTGAGAGAGCTTATCCTTGATGAGTCTAACAGTTAGTGTTATTCTATTCATCCAGGTGTCACGAAGATGTACCGTGACTTGAAACAACACTATTGGTGGCAGAAGATGAAGAACGATATTGTTGATTATGTCTCTCGACGTTTGAATTGTCAACAGGTGAAGTACGAGCGTCAGAAATCGGGTGGGTTGACAAAGATTTTGGAGATACATGAGTGGTAGTGAGAGCGCATCAAGATGGATTTTGTGATAGGCTTACCACGGACCATGAGGAAATATGACGCATTTTAGGTTATTGTGGACTGGTTGACTAAGTCCGCACACTTCATTCCGATGATGACATCCTATTCTTCAGAGCTGTTGGCTCATATTTTCACTTGGGAGATTATTTCCATCATATCTGATCAGGGCATGTTTTTCACTTTGTACTTTTTGAGAGCCGTGTAACGTGAGTTAGGCACGCCGGTCGAGCTGAAAATCGCATTTCATCCTCAGACGGACGGACTGAGCGTACTATTTGGATTTTGGAGGTTCAGATTTTGGAGGACTTGTTGCGGGCATGCACTATAGATTTTGAGGGTCAGTGGGGCATGCTCCATGGATTTTGGAGGACCTGTTGCGACCATTCACATTGCACCATACGAGGAATTTTATGGGAGGCAACGTCGTTCGCTGATCGGTTGGTTTGAGCTCGATAAGGCTAGATTGTTGGGCACTAATTTTTGTCCGTGATTCTTTAGGAAAGTTTAAAATGATTTAGGAGCGACTTTGTACAGCCTAGTCCAAGCAAAAGTGTTATGCGGACTTGAAGGTTCAAGATGTGGCTTACTTGGAGGGTGAGAAGGTTCTTCTCTGATTGTCGCCTATGAAAGGCGTGATGTAGTTTGGGAAGAATGGCATGTTGAGCCCGAGGTTTATTGGCTCGTTTGTTATTTTTGAGAGGGTTGGGGAGGTTACTCATAGGCTTACATTGCCTTATAGCCTAGTAGTGATACATCCGGTATTTCACGTTTTCATGCTTCGGAAATACCATGAAGATAGGTCACATGTTTTAGACTTTCACACAGTGCATCTTGACGAAAATTTGACCTATGAGGAAGAGCAGCTGGCAAGTCTAGACCGGCAGGTTCGCAAGTTGAGGTCTAAGAGTTTTCCTTCTGTGAAAGTGCATTGGAGAGCTCAACCAATTGAGGAGGCAATGTGGGAGTCCGAGTCCAATATGAGGAGTAGATACCCTCACCCTTTTACCAATCCAAGTACAATTCTATGTCTGTTCGAGGATGAATATTTCTTTTAGAGGTGGAGAATGTGACGATCCAATAGGTCGTTTTTAGTACTAACTCATTTTTCTGTGTTTCGAGACCTCTCATAGTCTTATTTGACGATTTATGAATCGCATGCATTGTCCGTGTCATTTTTCGGAACGCTATTATTTGATATTTTAAAGAAAATGTGGTTTTTGACATAAAAAGAGCCTAGAGTTGACCACGATCAGCATTTTTTTTGTAAACAACCTCAGATTGGTATTTTCACGATTCTGGTAGGTTCGAATGATGCTTTTGGACTTATACGCACGTTTGTTTGGGGTTCCGGATGACCCGAGCGCATTTCGGCGCATTATGTGTAAATTGGCAAAACTTGTGTTTTTAAGCTGAAATTTTTAGTTTTTATGATCGATTTTTGGTATTTGATGTTATTTTGATGATTTGAGTTAGATATTGATTGTATGATGTTATGGCACTTGTTTGGTTGTTCATATTAGAGTCCAAGGGGCTTGGGTGAGTTTCATATGCATTATGGGATGTTTTGGACAGCTGAAACAACACATGGTGTATTCAAGTTGCAGCTTGCGCATTTGCGAAGATAAGATTTCAATTGCGAGCCTCGCATTTGGATGTCAGACTCGCAAATGTGAAATTTGGGATTGAAGACTTCGCAAACGTGAAGAAATGGTCGCATTTGCGGACAAGCGGGTTGTCGCATTTGCAACATAGAGCAGGGGGCAGGCAACTTCGCAATCCGAAGCTTAGTTCACATTTGCGATCGAGTGGTCCCTCGCAATTGCGAAGGAACAGTTGCATTTGCGAAATCTCTGGTAATATGATACTAATCACAGAGATATATGACACTTATTGCATTTGCGATAAGTGGTTCGCATTTGCAGACATCACAATTGCTAATAAGAGTTCACAATTGCAACGTCAGCAGCTGGGCAAAAGTGGAGAATTTCTGGACATAGCTCATTTTACAATATTTTTTGCCCTAAACTCCATAGAGGCAATTTTTAAAGAGCCATTTCTTCCAAAATTCATTGGTAAGCAATTTTATCTAGTTCTAAATCAATTTCAATTACTTTTTCATGAATTTTAACATCAAATGTATGAATTTAAAAGTAGAAATTAAGGGTTTTAGGTAGAATTTAGGAATTTTATAAAATTGAGATTTAGACCTCGATTGGGGTTGAATTTTGAAACAAATCACATAACCATGTGTAAGGCCCCATAAATATTTTACCTAAAACTTGGTGTTTCGTGGTGCCGAAGTAGACTTATGTGTTGACGATCGTAGAGATTATGAAGAAAAAATTTGGAAATGTAGGGCACTTATGCGTTTCATTATGCAGTCGCAGAATGGATATGTGGACCGCAGATCTGCCGCAGATTTAGGAAGAAACTTGGGAAAAATTTTGGAGCATTTTGTAGTGCATTATGTGGTCGCATAATCGGTTTGGATAAAAATTTTCAGAAGGGAGGTTCTGCGGCACAATATGCAACCACAAAACAGGTTTGCGGACTGCAGACTAGTCACAGAGTGGGGCATAATTGCCCAGTTCCAGAGGGCCATTTCGTGGCGCATTTTGCGGACCGTAGAAGCATTATGCGGTCACATACGTGACTGCAGATCTGTGATAGGGCTTAATTTTTCTAATTTTTTTTACCCAATCCTATTTCGATATATTAGAGGAAAAGACCACATCTGAAGCAAAAAGACATATTCTGGAGTGAGGGAGTGCCAAAGAGTGAGAGGGAAAGTTCCTAAGCTCATCATCCATCAATCTTTGCTCAAAGTTGAAGAATTTACAAGAAGAATTCACTAGGTTTTCATCCTAGTGGTAAGGTTTTACTCCATAGCCCTTAATTTCGTGATTTTAACTGAGAATAGGTAATAAATCAAGTAAATTCTGGGGTGTGGGAGTTATATTATTTTTCATGCATGTACCGTCCAAGGTAGTGGGAAGATTGTGGAGCTCTTTTGGGTGAACTTTGGGTAGTGGGATGAAAGAATCCACTATAGGAGGACCTTGAAACCTTAATGCACACCTAGTGTTTGATAAAATGCTCAAGTGAGCTGGAACTATAAACTCGTTCATAATTTGTTTTCAATTTTTCTATGTCTCTAAATAGATCAAAGTGGCCAAGATTTTTGAAACATTATAGTAATTTAAAAATCTCGAGGCAAGGCATGTTGGCTAAAAGTTTCTCTTAGAATTGAATTCCCTCGATGTTCTTATAAGTCCCGAGTTGTCTATTATGAATTGACTTTTATGCATAAGTTTGGTTTCGAAAGATGTATCTATATGAATATGTTCAAAATGTGTTCCAGAATATTCTTATCATGTTATGTTGTTCTTCGGGAGCGCGTTCGAAGTACGAGTATGTATTAAAATGTTGTGACTTCAAGTCAAGCCCAAATGAAAGTGATCATGTCAAATTGTGTAATAAATCACATATGCCTAAGACCCTAAATTGTTCAAATGTGTGCTTAAAGTCTTGAATAGAAATGTTTGTTGTTGACAATCCGTGTTAATGTTTGAAGGTGGAATAGTGAGCTTGAATTATGAAGTACGGCTAATGTGCCAAGAATGATATTACGTTATGGCAAATGATGCCAAATGCCAATTAAATGAATGACATGTAAAAGAATATGAATTGAGTGGTAAGTACTTTTAATAATAAATACATTGGGAGAATCGTTTAGCCACTGAGGAAGGGTAGGTGGGAACAACTTAACCCCGAAACTACACGTGTCAGTATAGGAGTGATTGAAAGGTAAATCCCCGTGTTAATGTGATGAGACTATTTCCCCTTATATTGGATGAGATTGGTGTGTTGAGATGTTTCCCCTTAAATGGGATGAGATTATTGCTAGCTAGATATGACGTAATGTCGACCAACACGACGTTGTGGTGAGACAGCTTAGCCGATCGGGCTGAGAGCGGACGCCATGCCGCACACAGGTGGAATTGTGAGTGTATGTCTCGAGGTGAGACAGCTTAGCCAGTCAGGCTGAGATCGGACTCCGTGCTAAAACACGGTGGTGTATCGGTGCTAAAGATTTACCAACTTAAATTATCGAAACCTATCTGAAATTTACATTTCCCCTAACTTGACACCTTAATACTGTTTGAGTCTTTTGTTGATTTCATGTTTTATTCTCCATTTACTGTTCCTTGTTCTATATAGAGGGTGTTTAGTTTTACATACTAGTACTATTCCATATGTACTAATGTCCCTTTTGCCGGGGGCGCTGCATCTTTTATGGGTGCAGGTGGTATTGATCTGTAATAGCAGCACACCCTCTCCTCGGCCGATTTGTGAGCCCCACTTCATTTCGGGGTCCTATATCTTCTATCCTTTGTACATAGCGTCTTGAGGTATAGCCGGGGCCTTGTTGCCGGCACTGTCATAGCATTCTTTTGTTCCTGTTAGAGGCTCCATAGACATAGCGTGGTTTGTATCTGTTTTTGGAATGTTAAACTAAAATGTTATAATTGTATCATCTGTTCCACTTTAACTATGATTTTATAATGTACTATTTTGAAGACTTGTTAATGACATAACTAATGGAAATGACCAGGTGTTGTTCACATGACCTCTTACTGACTAATTAACGAAATGCATTCTTTATTTGTGGGTGAGTTAGGTAGACAGCTATGTACGGGCTGCTCGACCAGGGTAACTCTATTGAGGGCCGGTTGCGAAGGTCGGAGCGTGACACCATGCTCAGGGGTGAATGGGCAATCAAGATTTGGTCTGAATCTCGGATTTCAACCATGCGGGTCTAGGGTCGAGCTTTGTTGACTTTTGCAATTTAATTAAATATTGAACCTTTTTCATTCGTGGATAGTTTCTAAAGTCTGTTTTTAATTTTTTGAACAATATTTGACAAGATTTGATTTGTTTGGAGGTTTATAACATAGGAAAAGCCGTCGTTGATAGTTCATTTCATATGAAAGGAGGTAAGTTTCATGGGTAACCTTGATTTGAGGGTAATTAAAAAATCGAGTCTATTTGCTATGTGAATTATGAGTTGGATATGGCGTACATGCAAGGTTTCGAGTGTATATGCGCAGGCCATGGGATAAGCATGCGGTTGGAATTTGCCTTACTTATACCATGTTAATTTGCGTATTGTGTCTTCCATGCCCTGAATAGATTGTTAAATTCTTTGATTAGTCGCTTTTAAGCTACTTCTTATATTGAGATTGTTGCAATATTGGGTGTTGAAATTGTGGAAACTGTAGATTTGTTATTGGCTCTAACAGTGGAAAATTCTCATATGTCAAGTGGAGTTTAATACTATTGTTGAAGTTGAATTTGCTTCCTACCTTGCCTGGTAATATGTTGTTCTAATTTCTTGGTGAGGAAGAGTGAAAAGCACGAAGGGTGTCGTCGTGTCTTGTTTGCATATTGACGTCTTTTCTTGAGTGAACGTGAGGCTAACGCACGAAGGGTGATGTCGTGCATTGCTATATTTATAATACTTGGTGAGGATGAGAGTAAAAGAATGAAGGGTGATGCCGTGCACATGCTTTATATACACTACATCGTGAGGATGAGAGTAAAAGTATGAAGGGTGATGCTGTGCACTTGCATTAATTATAGATGGTGAGGATGAGAGTAAAAGCAGGAAGGGTGATGCCGTGCAATTTGTTGACATTATTGCTTTGACTTTATATTTGAAATGTGGACTTGACTTGATGGTTTCAATGCTTATTTTGAAAGAGGTTTACTTGGTGATTCTTACTTATTTTTTCCGCTTATTGCCCCTTTCTACATGTCCCTTTATATAACTGCACAGGGTTATGGCAGTTATCTAGTCTTACCCTCGTCACTACCTTGTCGGAGTTAGGTTCGACACTTATTGAGTACATTGGGTCGGTTGTATTCATATTACAATTCTGCACTTCTTGTGCAGATTCTGACATTGATACTAGCGCAGTCCTGAGAGGTACTTAGCGGATACCATACAGTCATTCAAGGTAGAGTTGCATCCCGTTTATAGGCCTTAGAGTTACTTTCCTACTTTCATTATATTGTTTCCACTTTATTTCGGATATTGTTGTATTTCATTCAAGACCTTGTTTTTAGTTGGATCTAGAAGCTCATGCACTGCTGACACTAAATCTTGGGGTGGTTTATATTATTTTGGTTTTAGAACTTATTATGTTATCACAAAGTTGTTTTTACGTTATGCTATTTGTTCAGTTGTCAGGTATTTATTGTTTTTCTTTCCGTATTATCTGTTGTGTTGGCTTGCCTAGAGAGTAGTGTTAGGCGCCGTCACGACCCTGCTTGGTTGGGATTTTGGGTCGTGACAGTAGGCCACCTCACTAACTTTCTAGAACCTCAAAAGGGCCAATATACCGATGGCTCAACTTGCCTTTCTTCCCGAAGCTCATCACATCCTTCATGGATGAAGTTCAGAGTAGAACCTTCTCACCCACCATGAATGCCACACCACGAGCCTTTCTATCAGCATAATCTTTTTTCTGGACTACACTGTACAAAGCTGCTTCTGAATCAATTTCACCTTCCGTTGACAGCAAATTTTGACTCTCCGTTTTAAAATTAATTTACTTATACCTAATAATTTCCAGTAAATATTTTGAAAGTATTTTCTATCAATAAGTGCCGATTTCTTCAGATTAATTAAGTATTAGTTTTGAAATTGATCGCTCAGTATTAGTGTTAAGTAATTACAAATATCATTCCATTTTCATACTATTAAAATAATTATTTAAATGTGCCATAGTGGTTTTCATAATTAATTTAACAAATAACTTCTTAGAAATTTGATTATTTAGATTATTATGTTAATAATTCAAAACTAGCGTTGTAATTAGAAAACAAAGTATTTTATAACTAAGTAATTAAAATGATTTATAGTATATTTTGTATTTGTAATTTTACTAAATTTTTATTGGAAATTAAATAATTTTAATTAAATTAATTTTAAGAAGGTTAAAGACTAAATGGCTACAATTAGAATTTCATAATTAACACAAATTGGCCATTCTATAAATTAAACTAGCTCAATACCCAAGCCCAATCCCATCTGACCCAGAAAAAGCCCACCCCCCCTCTTTCCACTTTAGCAATTTAGGTCGTCCATCCTACAAATCAACGGACCTTGTTTTATCTTCGTTTTTCCTTTAATTTTAAACTTCCTATCTGATATAATCTTAGCCATAAAAAATAGAAGATCTAACGGCTCTTATATTTCACATTAATTTCTTTTAAGACCATTAAGTGCGCGAATTATCAAGGCCGTTGATCTTCAGATCCAACAGCCCGGATCTCGACTCTCACTCTTAACTGAGAGATGGCCAAGCCCCACTACCTAACTCTGATTCATTTGCCACAAACGGCTGCCCCCCATTTCCCTTTTCGTCTTCTCTCCTATCAAGTCACCCATGAACATAGATCAATAAACCTTGCACAAATCAATGCAAGGTCATAAAATTCCTCATCGAATCGTCCTTCACTTCTTCCTCATCAACAAATCCTGCTGACTTTCATTTTTGTTCTTCGAGTCTGGAACACCAGAACATGGACAGTAAAATCAAACCACCATTTTTGTTTTTGTTATCAAATCCAACTAGAAGAATCTATCGCCTCGTCCCTAGGCTGTAAAGCTTGAGGTTTTATTTTATTTTTTTACCGAATGGATATAAAAACCTAATTCGAAAACCTAGACTAATTGATGCAGGGCCAAATCCTTAGGATCCTTTGTGCCCGGTCAAAATTGGTGGCATGAATGGCCTTTTTACAGTATCATTATCATTATTCATGGTTCAGAGGTCAATCGTAGAGAGCTCTGGACATTGTAACTTTATTCGGTGAATTTATTTTTCTCAACGGGCAGTCCTCCTCTCTCAGGTAAAGACTATCCTTAATCTCACCATTGTCATCTCTATTTTCACTTGACTATGCTCACATCATCTATTATCCATCATCTTCCACTATCCTAGTTTGAATCTGAAGCCCAAAGCTATTAAATGCCACTATAAATATAGCCTTGATTGCTCTCACCTGACATCACCAACCAGACCCACCAACACCTAACGAGAGTCAATAAATCTCATACGAATTAAGATTTAGAAGGCTAGGTTTCTCTTCTGATTAATCTATGTTTTCCTTTTATTTCCGAGTTCCTTCACTCAAGCGTTTGAAACTTTCGTTTTCATATGGCTAAGTTAAAATCATGTTTGGCCTGCTACCCTAGGAAAGGTCTGTACACCTCTACCTTTTAACTTTTGACTGTCTAATTCGAATATCATGAACATGCTATTGTCTTTTATTAGTTATGTTCATTTATGATGTTTTTCATTGGTGTATAGATGTAATTCCAGTTCATATGGGTTGTTAATTTATGGTCATCTATTATGTTTTTTGAGTATCTCTAATTGGTATTGATTGAGTTGTTATGTGACCTTAATTACTTCCATTCTGAATCCAAATAGTTTACATGATTAAGTTTTCTAAATATGCCTCAATGACTTCTCATGTTTCATATTTTCTTTTAATGATTCTACTATGATCTCTATCCCTACCCCACACTATTTCTACATTCTGTTGTGCTGTACATTATTTGAAATATCTATGTGTAGTTGAATGAAAATGTTCTATGTACCTCTATTTGTCTTTCATGAGTTCATATCTCTGTACACTGGTTTGAAACTACACTCAGTTCTCTCTTTCCCTGTTAATTTGGATTGAGTCTGATCAGTAAATCCTAGGAGAACTTCTTATTGCTACTTCTTGGACATAATAGTTTGCCAATTTCTTAATGAGATGAATACTTTTATAAAGGAATGGTTCTCTCATCAATTTCAAGGTTAAGTGAGACTGATAGTCTATGATTATTTTAAGCATTCTTAGATGTTCAATTTGAATGTAGAAACCTGTACTCATGTTAAAAGTTATGCTTATATTCCGGTATCTATAATAACAACTGGAGAGGTTTCTAACTATGACTGTCTGTCTGAACCTTTATTGATGCTTTAAGGAGTTCCAAGTAAATTTGTTAACATATGTGTGTGCTAGTGGCAAGACATGAGTTAAATCAATATGTGATTAGTCTGCTAGGACAAAGGCATCTGTATTTCAGGTCTGCTGCATATTTAAATTGTGTGCTCTTTATCTATCCTTAAGATGTGATCCCAAGTGTTTGGATTTTTAGCAGTAACACTATAGTGCTCCTGCCTCTATATGTGTTTGAAAGTTTAATGTGTGTTTCAGTCACCTAGTATTGGAAATATAGTTATAAAAAATGAAGCTGTTTATTTGCTCCTTATATTATTCTGTTAAGAAGGGTATACTCTTGTAGTGTGGTGTTTTGATGACTAGTTCACATTAAAAGTGCCTCATTGGCACTTAAACCTATAGGGAAGAATGAGTAGTTAGTGGTTAAGAATACTTGGGAACAGAGTTTAACTTTTGGTTGGGCTACTCTCCCTGGTAAAAGCATTGCCCTGGGCCTTGCGACCCTTGGAACTTTGAAGTGCCGGGGATTCAAAGAGGGCTTCGACCTTGAGTGGAACACTCTCCTTAGCCCTTAATTCATTCACTCTTGTTATTCTCTTTGGGTCTAATGTTTAATGACAACGAAAGGTATTCAATGTGGAGCACTTGCCAGATATAACTGCCAGATTAGTATGACCCTCCTAGTGTTTAGATACTGTTAGTCACCTTATTTATTTTTGCTTGCAAGTTTCATGTATGAACATGTATAGAGTATTATCTTTCAAATGACCTTCCCTCCCCCCCCTTTTTTTTTTACGAACATGTACAATTGTTTGGGTTTGCTGCATTCTTAAAGAACTAAGCCCAAGTCCAACATTGCTATATATCGGAAGTCTAAAGTCAGCTGTTGCCCGTCCCTGTTATTGCTAGGCCAACCTATTTGAGGCCTAAAAACCAGGGTCCTTCCTTTCCTTTATTTTCCATCGCATATTTGGCATGAAGAATTTTGTTGGATGATTCTACGGTCCACTCTGCGGCCTCATAAGTGGTTTGCGGACCGCAGATCTGTCGTAGATTGGTCCAACCAAGCTCAATTCTGGGCATCTTTTTTGCGGTCCATTTTTGCAGGCCTCATATATGTTTTGCGGTCCATTCTGCGACCGTAGACCTGAGTTCAGAGGGACCATTTTTTTATTTTTATAGCTCGACCCCATTTCGCTAAATAGCCTTAGGGGTTCATTTTGAAGCGAATGTCTGATGATTTTAGAGAGAGGTTTAATGTGGGTAGGAGAAAATCTAGCTTTCTAATCACAAATTCTTGCACCAATCTCCAAGAATCAAGGAATTCAATCACTTGATTATCATCTATCTGGGTAAGTCCTACTCCTAATCTTTCATGCAAGAGGTTAGGAGTTTAAGTATATGGTGGGGTTGGAAATATGCCATGCATGCGACAATTGGTTGCAGTATGTGAGGCTAATGAACCATTTGGTTAGTTTCTTATTGAAATTGGTTGTGGGAGGAAGGAATTACCATTGTAGAGCTATGTAGTAATTTAAGGAAATCTCAAAATAAGGTATGTTGGCTAAACCACTAATTTAGAATTGAATTCCATGAGGTTCCCTTAAGTTTCAAGTATGGTTCATGTGTTAAAGCGTTATAACTTCAATTCACGTTTCAAATGGAAGTCCATTGTGCAAAAATTGGAAAGAACACTCAATGCGTCTAAAACTCCTTTACTCATATATATACTTAAGGCCTTGATTTCAAATGTTTATATTATTGATAATCTATACAGATCCTTGATAGTGAAAGAAGTGAGTTGGAGATATAATGTACCAAGAATGAAAATTATACTTGTGGCAAATGGTGCCAAGGAAATGAAAAGATGTAAGGAAGGTTATGAAATGAGTCTTGATTCAACTATTCAAAATTGACTTCGAAAATAGATTTGCCTAAAAGCTTATGTACTCAAGTCACGCCCAAATGTGGATGTTTTAACTAATGCTATGCTTTGTAAGTATTTCCAATGTGTTTTGAGCTCTTATATATTCGTGAGTTGAGATTGTTCGTTGCCCTTTTGGAAAAAAAGTATTTCACTACTAAATGATATGTTACTCGTTTATGATTTTATGTTGGCTTTGATTGCCAATCATTTTACTCCATTTCTTGGAAACAAATCCATTGTGTTTAAAGTCATCATTACTAATGAACCTAAAGTTGTGATTTCCAGAATATTCTATATGTTAATGTCTATGTTGATGATCCTTGAAAGTAAAGAAATGAAAGCATAAAATGTGAAATACGACTACCATGCCATGAAAGAAGAATCAGAAGTATGGCCAAGAGGGCCACTGTAGTAATAATATAATATGAAAGGTAAAGAGGTTACTAACGAGGCTATATATAATATGAAAGGTAAAGAGGTGAATATAAAAATAGATTTGTACTTTTTTTTTCCCTTGTGTGTAAAACAAAAAAAAATTTTAGGAGTATCATTAGCAAACCGAGGAAGGGTGGGTGGATCATAAAGCCCACAACCGAAACTACACATGCCGGTGTAAGGGTGGATCGTGATTATCCCCCTTATTTGGGATGAGATTGGAATATTGATGTGATTGTGATTATTCCTCTTAATTGGGATGAGATTGATATTAGCTGTGAATTGGATAGTAAACCCACACAGCATATGTGGGAAGGCGGTCTAGCCGATCGGGTGGAGATCGGACGCCATGTTGCGCACATGGTGGTACTACTCGTGGTAACACCTTTTTTTCGCATCACATGTCAAACCACATTGTTCGAGGGGAGTTGGCCTATCTGATCGGGCGTGATGGGACTTCGTGCCATAAACACGGTGGTATATCGGTTAATGATCTCCCAACCAAAAATATATATTATTTTCGTATTTTTGAAAATTATTATGTTTTAACTTGGCACTTGGATATCATTGATTATTACTTGTTGCTTCCATGGTTTTTTCCCCTCTTATATTGGCGTTTTATCTCGAAAGAGGACATTTAGCTTTATATACTAGTACTATTCCACATATACTAACATCCCTTTTGCCGAGGGTGCTGCATCTTCAATGGATGCGGGTGGTTCATCAGCAAGCGGTCTTGATCCTCGATAGTAGTTGCCTCCTATTCAGCAGGTTTTGGTGAGCTCTACTCTATTCCGCGCAATATGTTATTTGACGTCGTATTTTGTGCTTTGAGTTATAGCCGGGGCCTTATCGCCGGCACTTTCATTCTTCACTTCTGTTGTACTTAGAGGCTTCCGTAGACAAGTTGTGGCTGGTGTCTTATGTTGGGAATAGAACTTGAAGTGTTGGTACTTGGCAAACCTGTTTTTTATCATATCTATAAACTTGTAATACTTTGGAAATCGTAAATAAATGTCCTTTGAGTAATGGAAAAAGAATGTGGAACACTCAACTCTTCTCATGTCTATCACTCGTACTGATTCTTATATTGTTAATAGGCAAGATTGGGTAGAAGGCATCTAGCAGGCTTGCTCAGCCGAGTTATCTCGGTTGAGCGCCGGTCGCGCTCCCTGAGGTCAGGGCGTGACAATCATATAAACAATTCATGCAGGCATTAACGAACATAGGATTAAAAGAAGTATTAGTTAGAAACTAATCCCTTTTTCGCTAATTATCAGTTGTTTGTATTCATTGAACTTCTATGTTTTTGCTAACGTTTTTTAAAGATTTTGAAGTCCAAAAGCTTAGCAAGAGCTGGCAGCTCCTCTTTCAAAAAAGAAAACTAGAATTGAATCACAAGTTTGACCTTCAAAAAGGAAATCAATTCATTTCGAAAATAAGGTGCTGCTGCCCCAAATATAGATTTTAAAATAGTTCCCTCAAGTCTAATATCTAAAAACCATGGTATATCTTAGGCTTACTTTTATAATAGATTCATCTCATTAGAGTAATATGAACTTCCATGCTTTATAACAAAAGAGTTTTAACTTAGCTTTCCTTTTGACACATTTTTCATACACACAAACTCAAAACACATTTTAAAACTCGTTCAAGCATACATACACTACCATTATTTTCCAGGACTCCTCTATAAATTCATCCCTTTTTCTAAACTACACAATTCTTTCGGAAGTATTATTTCCTAATGCATAGCAAGCCGCACTCTTTTAAGCACTAGTTAAGGCATAGTGCAAATAATTAATTCTAAATCTAGTCCAAGTCCTGTGGAGCTACCTCAAGAGATTTATGGGGTGCCTAACGCCTTCCCCTTAGAAGAACAAGGACCATTACCCATAATCTCCCCAGTTAGTAGACTAATAAAGAGTATGACTTTACTAATTAAATAAGTACGCAAGTATACCTTTAAATATTAGGTGGCGACTTTCTTTCATCAGCAATAGAGAAACCACAAGTTGAATCTTGTTTTGACTAGTGTAAAATAGGGTGCAACAACATGGCAACTCTGCTGAGGATTTCACCCTTAGGTTCTGACCTTGCAGGCTTAGACTAAATTTGGCATTTAGATTTATTTATATATTGCTTTAGCTGTAGATAAAATTGCAATTACGTGCTAACCTGCTTTATTTGGTCGTTATGTTTATAATTATTGTTGCTATACTCTTATTTGTTACTGCTTTATATATACACTGTTATCACAATTCCTTCTATTGAGTCTTGGCCGTACACTATCACACACAATGGCACGCGAGGTTGTCTTTTCCACCCCTTCGGACTTTTTTTCTAAACTCTCTAGTTTTAGAGAATGGATTTGTTAGGTCAACTGACATAACTTCTCGCAGCCTTCAGCCCAACTTAAAAGTAGGAAGCACTCTACTTTAACAAGAATAGGTCATACTGCGTAAACCATAGGTGAGTCGGTCCTTGGCATCAACACAAAATTGGGAAAGCCACCCTAATTTCAACAGGTCATGCACCCAACGAGATGACTTATGTGGAAAGACAATCAAACCTGAAAAGACACAATAAGATCCAAAGCAAACACTTACCAAACACCTTTCTTTTACCACCTCAAAAAATTGAAATCAACCAAAACATCTCTGATATTAACAAGGTGATGAGAGCGCCACACAAGTGGAAGCACTGGTGGAAGAACATTCGCCGGGAACACAAAAAATGAGATTCGGACACACCTGGGGGCACTGACCGCTTTGCTAAACATCCGAGCACACAGGGTGCTCGCTCACCTACTAAAAGAGTTCTGGCATCCGGCTAAGGTGGTGTTCAATTTGGACGACTGTGAGTTAGTACTGACATTGGAAGAAGTTACTAGTTTCACGGAGCTGTTGTTCAACGGAAGGAAGCCAATATTACCAGTTACTATCTCGGTTACTGGTTCTTGGACGCTTTAGTCCTGGTCAACAGTCATTGTCTGAGAAATATCGAGGACGGATCGGTGAGCCTCGATTAGCTGTTCGGCAGGTTTAGACACTATGAAAGCTATGAGTAGTATTCGGGAGAGTTCAATGTGATCAAGCAACGTGGGAGATTCTCAGGCCTATCACCTTCTCATTGGCACTATTGGGATTATTGGTCTTCCCGTAGATAAAAGTTCAGATCAACATCAACTTATTAACCGTGGTTCTGGCAACCTTCCGTGGAAACCTTCAAGCTATTTTGGTGCTGATGGTGCTCGCTGAGATGTTGAGGGTTTTGTCCGCATGTGCACGAGGGTATGATTTCTTTAAGGGTTGTAACTTGCTGCTTCAGATCTGGGCTACCGAACATTTCTTTCGGTGAGAGGCCACCATTGACTACTTTGTGGGCATCAGCGACATGATCCGCAGCCACAACGAGAGGATGAGACATTGGCTCTGCCCACATAGGAAAGAAGAGTGGAGAGAAATGCTGACTAATCTAAGTGGAGAATGGGCCAACAGGAAGCTATCATGGTTAGGTGAAAGAGCAATCTTAAGGACTCATCAGAAATACTTTATTGAGCTTATCGGACTTGAGGGCATTCAACCACACTCACCCCTGGGGGTTCTCAGATGGTTCGAGATCCAGGATGTGCCTTTATGGATAAGGACAACGCTATACGAGGATGAGTACAACGGATAGATTCTGATCCCGAGGATAAGAAGGCCCAAAGAAGAGTGGAACGACCTGATCACAATGCCAATGGGTCAAAACTCATGGTGCAGTCCTAAGTATTATGTCTAGATCAACGAGGAGGATGAGCTGGCCCGGCCAAGCAAAGAGGGTATAGCTTTGGTAGAGGACATAGTGTTTGCTTTGAATATTTACCATGAGATCCTGCCATATTACCTTGTGATTACTTTAATGCACCGCCAAGTGGTTCTAGGATACATTGATCACATGTTGCCACCTACTGAAGACGATGACCGGGTAGTGGAGTGTATCCTAATAAATTCTAGTGCAGGGCCAGAAGAAGAACCATAGGAAGGGTCGTAGTTCAACGATGATGAGGAGGAGTTTGAAGAAGATCTGGAGGAAGATCCGGAGGAAGAACTAGAACAAGAAGAGAGACGGGAAACTACTCCGGGAATGGTTACTAGAAGTTGGTTGATTTCCCCTTCTTTCCCACTTTGTACCCTATCCCTAGTTTTCGTTTACTTTTCTAAATGGCAAGTTGTCTAAGCCCATGCAGTTCTACGAAACAGTGATGTAATATTTGTTCCCACTTATCTCAGTCCAAATTACTAATGAAAACAATCTTGCTTCCGATCTAAATGTGTCAAGTCTAAATGTTTGTCAAACATCTACGATTTATTCCTACCTCCGGCAAGGGAAGGTCCCTACGAATTCTAGGAAATCGCGCTAGCCTTAATGCCTGAATTAATTGCTTTGTGTGATTTTCTACTTGTACAAATGAAGAAACTGACTCCTGTTTCTTTTTCTTTTCTTTCTTCTTATTTTTTCTTTTGCTTTATTGTTACCCCCAAAGAAAAGAAAGTTGGTTTGTGATAACACAAAACTGGCTGAACCACCGTACAATATAAAATCAAAGGGAAAGATGTCAGCAACAGAAAACTCGACTTAGCATGTGCTGAATTGAACATGAGCCGACAGCCCGGAGCGATTCCGTTAGAAGGACGATACTAGGAGTGATGAACACATGGCCAGGATGGCACAGGAAATGGAGTATCTAATGGAGGAAGTACAACATATCAAGGAATTAGAACATCTGGCTGTGACAACGCTTCCTCAAACACCTTATTTTCCTTCATTGGATTCAATTCCTGACCACTTTCCTTCCACATCACACCAAAACAATAACACCCCAACTTCAGTCCCTACCACTTAAGTCATACCTCCGGTAAATCCCGCAAACCCACCAAATCCCCCTATCCACACTCCTTACGTACCACAGTACGTTTAGATTCCACAAAACCCGCCTATCAACACAATTGCAACTCACATCCCTCCTCGTGACGGAGTCACTTTTACCACTCACCCAAACCAGCACATACCTGTGGCACATATTGCCGCTCATAAGCGATATGTTCCCCATGTATATACTATTCCTGTACCTACCTTTACAATGCCTGTCACGGTTAGGGTGCCTTATGAGATTGACCAATATGCCGAGATAGAGGTGGAAGCCAGGCGTAAGGAAGATGAGTTAGTATCTGAGAAGCAACAAATCTTGTAAAAGCTAATGAAGAACCTCCAAGTTGCCTGAAGAAGTGAAAGTTTGGACTACGAGGAATTGTGTATCCATTTGGACGTAGATTAGTCAACAAGGTATAAGCCTCCAAAGTTTGATATCTTCAAGGGCATGGGTGATCCCCATGCGCATTTGAGGGCATATTGTGATAAGTTAGTCAGAGCGGGGAGGAACAAGAAGCTGAGAATGAAGTTATTTATAAGGAGCCTGACAATAGAAGCACTCACTTGGTATATCAGATATAATCCGTGAAACTGGAGAACTTGGCAAGATATGGCAAAAGACTTCATGAATCGCTTTCGATTCAACACAAAGATCAATCCTGATGTATTCACACTTGTGAACCTGCAGAAAAAACCATCTGAGTCCCAAGAATATGCACGTCGGTGGAGGTCAGAGGCCACCAAGGCGCAACCACCACTGGACAATAGTGAATTAACCAAGTATTCATCAGAGCCTAGGAAGGGATATACTTTGAAGAAATGATGGGAGTGATGGGACAAAAATTCCCCGAGCTGGCCAAGATGGGACATTTCTTAGAAAAGGGTATAAAATCTGGTAAAGTACAATTTATGGCAGCACTGCAAGCGGCCAGCAAGGCCATCCAATCAGGGTCAATCAGTAGCAAAAAGAAGAAAAAAGAGGAGGTCTCAGCAGTCGTCCCTTACTAACAACCCAACGCACCTCACGGAAACACTTCCTATTACCCAAACAATCATTCACCACCACCCACTTACACTCCAGTCTATATTACCCAGCCATATTATCATCCTCAACGATAATACAACCCTCCTTGAGCCAACAACATCTCGAACCCACAACGGCCTTATGCTCCTATACAAACCACTACTCACCAAAACTGACCCGCTTATGCACCAAGCCCTTGTCTAAATTTTGAAGAGAGGGGTCTATAAATTATACCTCGAATGCTAAGCCTTTGGCCCAACTATTCGAGAGATTGAGAAGAGCAAGATTGATATATCCAGTGGAAGGAATGGTTCCCGAGTATCCCTCAAAGTATTTTGATGCAACTAAAAGGTGCATGTACCATTCAAATGTACCTAGGCATGATACTGAAGATTGTTTTAAGTAGAAAAATGAGATTGAAATACTGATCAAGAGCAGAGCTATTTAGTGTACTCCGTCGCCGCCCAATATGAATCGCAATCTACTGTCATATCACTGAAACTAGGGAGTCAACATGATCACATTGGACGAAGAATATGACCTAACGGGAACCATTGTCACTATAAGAAATGCAGAAGTCGGCAGGATCCCTCCTCAAAGGGCTCTAATGATTACAATATAAATGAGACCTACTACAACAGCTCAGACTTATCCGCGATAACCTGTTGTTGCTATAGGGGATGAAGATAGTCGGGAATACAAAACTGTCCATGGACATACCAGTAGAAGAGAAAGGCCAAAATGACAGACTCTACCATAGCCCGAGTATGACTAGGTCTAGGAGATGCTACACCCCTAAAGATGCTAATAGGGAAATCGGGAAGAGAGCAAATTCAAAGAAGGAACATAAAAGACCTAGAAACTGCCGAGTTATAGAAGAGAATGTCGACCAAAGAGTACTTTGTGGAGGAGCAGCTGAAGAAAACTCCAGCACAAATATCAATCATGGACTTATTAATGAGCTCCGACAGTCATAAGAACGCCCTATTGAAAGTACTAAGTGGGGTAAGTGTACCAAGAAACACCACCAGTGAGGCACTGGCCACGACAATTGGGTAAATAGTTGGAGCAAATATGATCACTTCCAAAAGTGAAGAACTTCTTGTCGAAGGCGCAAGTCACAACAAAGCTCTTAATATTACTGTCAAATGTGGGGACAAAGTGGTGTCCCGAGTGCCAGTCGATGGAGGGTCAGGAGTCAACATTTGTCCGCTTTCTACCGTACAGGATTTAGGAATCCATTTGAGGGAAGTCAAGCCATGTGAGGATAAGGCCATTTGATGGTTCGCAAAAGGATGTTATTGGAGAAATTTATTTGGCCTTGTAGATCGGGCTGGTCAAATTTACCCTATTGTTTCAAGTAATGGATGTCTCTTCTTCCTACAACCTTCTGCTCGGAAGGCCCCGGATACACATGGCAGGGGCCGTCCTATCCACTTAACACCAATGCATGCAATTTAAGTAGGGGTGTCAGGAGATCGTGGTCCAAGGCGAGTGGGGTCACTCTGCTTATTTGGAGCATGATGTTCCATTCATTGAAGGGATAGATCGAGTGGGGTCACTCTGCTTATTCGGATGGGATCACAGAGGCAATTGAACATAATGAGCATAAAGGAAGGGCCGACATAGGATATTAACCTCCGGTGGGGAAAGCTCATACCGGTAGCTCTAGGAAAAGGTTTTTTTGCCAGAGCATGTTATAAGTCCAGTTTAGAGTTGAATACCGGAAGATAATATCAACAGGATGGGAAAGCCGTTTGTGAATGTTATTGAAGAATGTTGTGAAGAGACTAACATCAAGACACCGACTATCATGGATGTCGAACCAAGAGAAGAGCTATGGATTTGGACCGCCAGTCCATCTTTGGTTCGGTGGGAGTCTTGGTAGTATGGAACTATGAATTTTTCTTTTGAAAAACGCATGGTCAATTAAGGCATGCACCGTATCTGCACCTTTTTGTCATTTGCCTCTTTTGGACGCTATACTTAGCTTTTCTTTTCAGTAATCAAAATGCTAAAAACCTGCGTTTTGCTATTGTGACATGTAACAAAATTCTCGAGCGCAATGACCTAGATTAATAGGAGTATGACGAGAGTATGATGCTAGAGAATCTCCTACAGGAGATCCAACAGCTGGAGTGTCAGAAAAGCCCAACCTCGAAGAAACGGAAGTGGTCAACCTTGGAAGTGAAGAAGACGTGAAAGAAACCAGAATCAGCATTCATCTAGAAGCCGAGCAGAAGGAAAAACCAGTTGAGCTCCTCCAAAAATACATCGATGTGTTATCATGGTCATATGATGACATGCCGGGATTAAGCACCGACATTGTCTCGCATTGACTGCCCACCGATCCTTAGGGAGTTTACTGCTATAGGGTCATGCCAATCGGTCTCAAGAACGTCGGTGCCACCTACATGAGGGCCATGACAACCTTTTTTCATGACATGATTCATAAGGAGATTGAAGTGTATGTGGATGACGTCATCACAAGTACCGAAAGAGTTCAGAGCACTTGGACGATTTGAGGAAATTTTTAAACGGCTGCAAAGGTACAGTTTCAAACAGAACTCGGCAAAGTGCACGTTCGGAGTCCTCGCTGGAATACTATTGGGCTTAATTGTAAGCGAGAAGCGGATAGAGATGGACCCATCAAAAAGCAAGGCCATTCATGAATGCTACCACCGAAGAGTAAGAAAGAAATAATGAGTTTCACGGGTAGATTGAATTACATCAGTCGCTTTATAGCCCAGTCCACGATAATCTGTGAACCCATTTTCAAGTTGCTAAAAGAGGATGCTGCCACAAAATGGATAGAAGAGTGCAAAGCATTCGATCAAGGAGTATTTATCAAATCCACCAGTGCTAGTTCTCCCCGAGCCCGGGAAGCCACTATTATTGTATCTGTCAGTCTTGGATAATGCCTTTGGCTGTGTGTTAGGAAAGCATGACGAAACTTAGAGAAAGGAGCAACACATCTACTACTTAAGTAAGAACTTCACGCCGTGCGAGGCCAAATATACTTTGATAGAATGCATTTGTTATGCTCTGACTTGGATCACCCAAAAATTGAGGTATTATATGTGAGCATACACTATATATTTGATATATCGGTTCGACTCGCTCAAGTACATCTTCCAGAAGCCGATGCCTACCAGAAAGTTAGCTAAATGGCAAAAAATCTCTTCAGCGAATTTGACATCGCGTACATAACTCAGAAGGCTATCAAGGGGCAAGCTTTTGCAGACCACCTCGCAGAGAATCTGGTGGATGGGAATTACGAGCCACTCAATACGTATTTTCTCGATGAAGAAATATTATATGCTAGGGAAGATATTGCAGAATCGTACCCTGGATAGAGAACGTTCTTCGATGGGGCAGCAAACTTCAAAGAAGTCGCAATTGGGGCAGTCCCGATTTCGGAATCTAGACAGCATTATCCATCATAAGCAAAGATAAATTTCCCTTGTACTAATTATATGGTTTAATACGAAGTGTGCATCCTTGGGATCAAAATGGCAGTCGATATAAACGTCAAAGAACTCTTGTTCATAGGGGATTCCTATCTATTGATACACCAAGTCCGAGGGGAATGGTCTACCAAAATTGTCAAGATACTTCGGTACCTGCATTGCATGAAGGACCTAGGCAAGAAATTGATGAAGATTGAGTTCAAGCACGTCCCCAGAATTCATAATGAGTTCGCCGACGCCCTTGCAACTCTATCACCTATGATTTAGCATCCAGACAAGAACTATATCGACCCTATCGAGGTTGAGATCATGGATCAACATGCCTATTTCATCCACGTAGATGAAGAGTTAGATGGTAAACCATGGTATCACGACATTAGGAAATTCTTTGCAACCCAAGATTACCAGGAGAACTAATGGTCAAAAGGGGGCCCTCAGGAGGTTGGCAAATGACGTTTTCATCAACGGGGAAGTCATGTATATGAGGACCCCAAATTTAGGTTTGTTGAGATATATAGATGCTGCCGAGGCAGCCAGGTCATTGGAAGATATACATGCAAGAACATATGGACCCTACATGAATGGGTTCATATTAGCCAAGAAGGTCTTAAGAGCTGGATACTTTTGGATGACTATGGAAAGTGACAGTATCAGTACGTACAAAGGTGTCACCAGTGCCAGGTTCACGAGGATTTCATCTGGGTTCCCCCAAATGAGTTAAATGTGATGACTTCACCTTGGGTCATGGACGTGATTGGACCTATAGATCCCACCGCATCAAATGGGCATCGCTTCATCTTGGTAGCTATGAACTATGTCACTAAATAGGTCGAAGCATCTACGCACAAGATTATCACATAGAAGGTAGTGGTAGATTTCGTCGGGAATAACATTGTCTGTAGTTTTCGAATACCGGAGTCTATCATCACCGACAATATTGCTAACCTCAACAACGACCTCATGAGAGAAATCTACAAGAAGTTCAGAATCATCCACCGAAATTCCACAGCCTATAGACCACAAATGAATGGGGCAGCCAAGGCACCCAAAAAGAATATCAAGAGGATTCTACAAAAGGTAGTGGAGAATCACAGGCAATGGCACGAGAAAATATCTTTCGCGTTACTAGGTTATCAGACCACCATGAGAACATCCACTAGGGCAATGCTGTACATGTTAGTATACGGCACTGAAGTTGTGATACCCGTAAAGGTCGAAATACCATCTTTAAGGGCCAATAAATAGGCTAGATTGGACAACGCTGAGTGGGTATGGGTGTGACAGGAGCAACTCATGCTCATCGGCAAGAAAAGAATGGATGTAGTATGTCACGGTTAGTTATATACGAACAGGATGGTCAGTGCATTTAAAAAGACAATGAAGCCTCGCAAGTTCACACCGGGGCAGTTGTTCTTGAAGAAAATATTTCCCCACCAAGAGGAAGCCAAAGGAAAGTTCACACCATACTGGCAAGGTCCTTATGTGGTTCACCGAGTGTTGTCGGGTAGAGCTCTTATTTTGGCAGTAATGGATTGAAGAATCAACACGAAATCCACCAACTTAGACGCAATCAAGAGATACTATGTTTGAAGAAAAGTAGAGTTAGGTTTTTGCTGTAGTAGAACTACTTTCAACTTGACTTCCCACGAAGGGATACTTAGGCAACCCACGTAGGGTTCGATTTCTCCCACCCCCCCCTTTCTTTTGTAATAAAAATACCAAATATCACTTTTGTATGTTGCTCTGGGACTACGCCAACTTGATTTCCTTAGATAGGAACACGTAGGCAGTCCTCATCGAATTCAGTCGTCTTTTGTAACTGAAGTACTTTCTGGCCTGATTACATTTGGACACTTAGGCAGTCTGAGTCAGACTCGGCCATTTCATGCTTAATCTAATCATTTTTGCATCTATTGTAATCGAACTACACCTTTGACCTGATTCCATTTGGATACGTTGGCTGCCTGAGTCAGGTTCGGTCATCTTCATCATATTAATCATCATCCATGAACTATGTTCAGACCTTATATCGTTTTCGAAACATAGGCAACCTGAAACGTTTGGTCATAACCTTAGGAAAACGTTTGTATTGCATTTGTTTGAATTAGGACGCAGTAACAATGGCAAGAAGCCACGACATCAAGCATCACAAAGGATCGTCATCAGCAAGATGAAGTTTTTACGAAAAGACGCTCACGTGTAAGGAACATTTCGTAGCTTGTCATAATCCGGAACGTTGATATTTTCCTTAAAAAACAAAGTATTTTCATATTTGTTTTAAAAATATAGTAATTTGTTCCACCCACCAAACATCACGGCGCAACCATATTAGAGGCCAGGGCAATCCAACACTATGGTCGACACAAACCAACTCCCCCGCTCCCACTAAGAATTTTTCTTTGAGTGCAGGGTCAATAGGAAACAAGGAAGCATTAAGACCACACTGGGGAAAATAACGGATCCACCACCTTCCCAAGATTATCTCTCTATCTCCTTTAATTGAATTTTTCTGGTACAACTAAGGCTAATATTTGAATCTTTTGCAGGTACCTCGGAGTCAGACTGCTGATACAAGAAAACCCTGTACATAGCAAACCGCCTGCTTAAACTTTTGGAGCATCCTGTACAAAATGAGCCGTTGGCTTCACCAATTGAAGCCCCGTATATAGAAAATCGCCTGCTCAGCTAATCTGAGCACCTTGTACAAATGAGCTGTCGGCTTCACCAATTGAAATCATGTATATAGCAAATCGTCAGCACAATCGATCGGAGCGCCCTGCACAAATTGAATGTCGGCTACGCCAATTGAAGCCTTGTATATAGAAAATTGTTCATCTCACTAACAAAAAAATCTGCATCGCCGCTCCATCACAACGAATGCCAGAATAGACAGTCACAAACCTCATCACTGACGTTCTGCTAATTGTTGGCCGTAACATAGCTTTGCAGTCAAGAGTATCTCTTGGGCATGCTTTTCTTTTCCTTTGCTGTTACTTTGAATGATTTGACATTTTGCTCATGTAGCTTCAGGCATGATTGTGGTTTAGGTCAATCACTCCCAAGCAGAGATTGTTTTACATTTCTAAGTGCAAAGCTCTCCAAACAAGGCATGATTGTGGTTTAGGTCAATCACTCCCAAGCAGAGATTGTTTTACATTTCTAAGTGCAAAGCTCTCCAAACAAGCGGAGACACACTTTACAAATCAAGCTCTCTCAACAAGCGGAGACCCTGCCCAGTGCAAAGCTCTCCCAACAAGCGGAGACACACTCTATAAATTAAGCTTTCCTAACAAGCGGAGATAATTTTCAAACGCTCCGACAGCTGCGGAACGGCACACCGCCCGGCTAACAAATCGAGTCAAGTTCAAGTATCCCGTCATCCTAATCCCAAATAACGGCTCACTGGCAGCCATGCATCATCATTCCTGCATCTTCTACATCGCATTTTAATATATACTGCGTTAAAGTAAATGTATGGGTATGGGTGTATTGTATTTATTTTGCAGGAACAAACATCGCAACATGGAAATCTTTCTAAGCAGCAGACCAAACTACATCGCTATGAGGCACAACAAGCTCGTCAGCGAGCCAAGGACCCAAGTTCAAGCACAAAACGACTAACGGAACAAAATATTTTCAAATCCTTCAAGTCAAGCCGCAAAATTCAAACTATCGAGAGTGTCCAATCCTCCATCTTGCGGTATCATCATAATACGATACAGGGGCAGTTCCGGCGAGCATCGCTTCCTCAACATCCTCAGTCTAGAACTACATGAGGCCCGATCCGCATTATGCCCGAGGTATGTAAGCAATTCAAAGCCAAAATTTGGTCCCAATCCGTCCAAAATCTTCCTGAAATTCTCCTTATTTCCCGCTAAATCTTGCAAAACATAGTCACCATGGCCCATCTTGCAATGCATGACTAAAGTTGGGAAAAAATTGGCTTTGGTTTAATTTCTTTGGCCGAAAACTCTTTCATCGTCTCCGGTCAAAGAGGGGCAGCTATTGACGGCCAATTTTGACCCTGCCTTTTAAAATTAATTTACTTATACTTAATGATTTATAATAAATATTTTGAAAGTACTTTTTATCAATAAATACATATTTCTAAAAATTAATTAACTATTAGTTTTGAAATTAATCACTTAGTTTTAGTATTATGTAATTACAAATATCATTCTATTTTAATACTATTAAAATATTTTTTTGAATGTGCCATATGTTTTTTATAATTAATTTAACAAATACTTCTTAAAATTTTGATTAATTAGATTATTATGTTAATAATTGAAAACTAGTGTTATAATATAGAAAATAAAGAGTTTTTTAAATAAGTAATTACAATAATTAATAGTATATTTGATGTTTGTAATTTTACTAAATTTTTATTGGGAATTAATTAAGTTTAGTCAAAATTTATATTTAGAAGGTTAAAGACTAAATGGCTACAATTGCAATTGCACAATTAAAAACAAATTGGCTATTCTTTAAATAATACCAGCCCAATCCCATCTGGCCTAGTCCAAGTCTATTCCCCTCTTGCTACTTTAGCAAATCCCCCCAACCCATGAGAACCAACCAGAGCACGCCATGTCACCCTGTCTCTATCACGCTCAAAAGAAACACAATCAATCTAGGCATCCATCCTATACATCAACGTCCCTCAATTTATCAATGTTTTTTCTTTAATTTCAAATATACTATCTGATTTAATCCCAACCGTTGAAAATAGAAGATCTAACGGTCTCGTATTTTAACATTAAAATCTTTTAAAACCTTTCAGTGCTCGAATTATCAGGGTCGGCGATCATTAGATCCAACAGCCTAGATCTCGTCTCTCACTCTTAACTCATAGATGCCCAAGCCTCACTCCCCAACCCTAAATCATTTGCCAAAAATGACCCCCCCCCCCCC
>MCJB01042911.1:114271-189829 GCA_002018475.1 Nicotiana obtusifolia
CCCCCCCCCCCCCCATTTCCCCTTTCATCTTCTCTCCTCTCAAATCACCCATGAACATCAATCATTAAACCTTGAACAAATCAGTGCACGGTCATAAAGTCCCTGAACAAATCATCCTTCCCTACTTCTTCATCCACAAATCCCACTGACTTTCTTTTTTGTTCTACAAGTCTAAAACACTAGAACATGGACAGTAAAATCGAAGTAGCATTTTCATTTTTGTTCTCAAATCCAACTGCCAGAATCAATCGCCTCATCCCTACATTGTGAAGCTTGAGGTTTTATTTCATTTTTTTTACTGATTTTATTTCAAAAACCTAATTTGAAACCCTAAACTAATTGGTGAAAGGTCAAATCCTCAAGATTCTTAGTGCTCTGTCAAAATTGGTGGCATGAATGGCTATTTTACACTATCATTATCATTATTCTTGGTCCAGAGGTCAATCACAGATACATCTGTACATTGGGCCTTTATCCGTTGGATTTTTGTTCTCAACGCGCAGTCGTCCTATCTCAGGTAAAGACTATCCTTGTTCTCACCACTGTCATCTTTGTTTTCACTCGAGTATGCTCACATCATCTATTATCCGTCATCTTCTACTATCCTAGTTTGAATCTAAAGCCCTAAGCCATTAAATGGCACTATCAATAGAGCCTTGATTGCTCTCACCTAACATCACCAACTAGACCTACCAAAACCTAACAAGAGTTGAAAAATCTCATACGAATTCAGATTTAGAAGCCTAGGTTTCTTTTCTGATTAATCTATGTTTTCCTTTTGTTTCTGAGTTCCTTCACTGCTCAAGAGCATGAAACTTTATTTTTCATATGGCCAAGTTAAAATTATGTTTGGTTTGCTGTCCTAGAAGAGGTCAGTACACCTCCACCTTTTCTCTTTTGACTGTCTTATTCGAATATCATGAACATGTTGCTATCTTTATTAGTTGTGTTCCTTTATGATTTTTATCATTAGTTTATAAATGTTATTTCCAGTTCATGATGATGTGTTGTTAATTTATGTTCATCCATTATGTTTTTTGAGTATCTCTAACCAGTATTGATCGAGGTTTTATGTGACCTTAATGACTTCAATTCTGAATCCATATAGTTTACATGATTAAGCTTTCTTAATATGCCTCAATGACTTCTCATGTTTTCCTAGAATTCAAATTTGCCTTTAATGATTCTGTCATGATCTATATCCCTACCACACTTATTTATGCATTCTGTTGTTCTATAGTCCAGGGTCTTGTTTGATATTTCTAACTAGAACAAACATGAAAGATCATAGTTTATGTCACAGCCCGACCAAGGGGAGCGCGACCGGCGCTCAACCGGGATACCCTGGTCGAGCAAGCCTGTACAATACCTTATACCCAACTTGCCCCATGAAATAAGATAAGATACATTTATATCATTAGTTAAGCATTAAGAGATCATGTGAATAACACCAGTTCACTTCTGTTAGTTACGTCAATAACAAGTCCCCAAAATAGTACACTATACGTTCGTAGTTAAAGTAGGGTAGATGATACAATTACAACACGTTTAGTTCAACCTTCCCAAACAAGATACAACCCACACTATTTCTACGGAGCCTCAAACAGAAACAAAAGAGTGATATGATAGTGCAAGCAACAAGGCCCTGGCCATACCTCAAAACACTATGGACATGGAACAAGAGATACAAGACCACAGAACGAAGTGGGGCTCACCAAGTCAGCTGAGGAGAGGGTGTGCTGCTATCACTGATCAATACCACCTGCTATGGAATGACCTGCATCTATTAAAGATGCAACCCCCGGCAAAAGGAGCGTTAGTACTGTTATGCGGTGCCTTCCTAAGATTCTTTAGAAGGGCGACGTAAGGCTAAGCAATCGATGTTAGTGTAATTGTTGTCCGCCAGCTGAGGTCCACTCCGTATGCTAGACTAGATTGTCAGTGCCGTGCGGGAAAACCAATGTCATGAGAAACTAAAAGAGCATAAAAGAGAAATGAGAATCAAAGAAAGCTTGGTTTCATTAAAGAAAGCTTTTATAGAAAAGCAACACGGTGTCGAGGGGGAGAGACACTAATAAATAGAATTGTTTTCTTGCTAGAAAGTTTGATTGCTTGACCCCCCCTAATAATGCTTAAAAAAATAAACTGAAGTACATAACTTGACCTAAATAAGCTGTAGAAGCACGCTAAAGAAAATGAAGTAAAACTACTATATATTTACAATGAAAAGGACTTAGTCTTCTACAAGGTAGAAACAACTCCATCTGCAGCAACTTCGTCTTTAGCATTAGGGTCTGTGCATGCGGCATTGTCTGCGCGCGTGGCGCTGTAAGCATTTGCCTGTGGCTAGGTGCAGGCGATAGCTATCAGTGGGGTGACAGAGGCACATGCGCGCTTGTCACTTGGAGCTGCCGAGACCACGGGGCCAATCCTGGCGCTGGGTGTTCGGAGGCTTGCCAGCACACCACGGGGTGCATCCAAGGGGTCATGGGGCATGGCTGGAAAGTCGCCCATGACATTCTCCCCCACTTGAGTTAGCGATGTCCTCGGCGCCTTTCTTGCAATATAGTCATATATTAGGCTCTTGTAGGCTGTGAGATTTTTTCCCCTCTCCTAAGTATTCCCCTCTACATCACATCCCTGCCATTTCACCAAGAACTCTTTGTGATCTTTCCTTGAGGTGTGAATAACTCGATCATCAAAAATAGCTTCAGCACGTCTTTTCCCAGTTGAATTGGGGCCTCGAATACTAGGTATTGTGAGTTAGCTACGTAAAGGATCCTCCATATCTTCCCAAAAAGGTCTTAGGAGACTGACATGGAAGACGAGATGGAATTTCCACCAACTTGGTGTATCCACCCAGTATGCGACTTTCCCAATGCGCCTTCCATTGGACAAGGGTCAAATATATTTTTGCAATAGGCGAGGGTCATTGACCCTTGCAAACAAGTACCGCTTTGGGATTTTGACCATCACTTTGTCTCCTACTTGGTATTCAACGAAGCGACAATTTTGATCAGCATGCCTCTTTATCCGCTTTTGGGCTTTGACAACATAGCTCTGCACTATCTCCAAATTTTGCTTCCATTCTTTTGAGAAGCTAGCAGCTCGAGGAGATTTTGACATGTTTGGTGCATCACGGTGTGTGGGAGTAGCGGTTGTTGTCCGGTAATAATTTCAAAAGAGCTCTTGTTGGTACTAGAGCTCTTTTGTGAATTTAAACACAGTTGAGCAGCATCCAAAAGCTTCACCCAGTTCTCTGCTGTGCGGTTACGAAGTGGTGGAGATATTCCTCCAGCATGCCATTGAAACACTCTGTCTAGCCATCAGATTACGGATGAAAACTTGAATTGCGGCTAAATTTTGACCCGAAGCACTTAAAGAGCTAGGTGCAAAAGTTGCTAGTGAAGCATGAGTCGCGATCACTAATGATGTCTTTTGGGAGGCCACAATATATAACAACATGAGAGAAGAAGAGTCGAGCTGTATCTCTGTTGATATATATTGTGGGGCTGCTGTAAAGGTAGCATACTTAGAAAATCGATCCACCACAACCAAGATAGTTGTGAAATCCCCGACCTTGGGTAATCCAGTGATTAAATCCAAGGAAACTCTTTCCCAAGGTCTCTTTGGGACACCTAGTGGTTCCAAGAGTCCCGCTTGTACCAAGCGGTTCGACTTGTCCTTCTGGCATACTAGATAAGTCTTTACATACTGAGCGATGTCATCGGCCATTTGAGGCTAATAATATGCACAGCGAAGTAACACCATGGTGCATTCTTCACCAGGATGACCGGCCCACAAAGTATCGTGGCATTTCGCCAGATGAGTCCTTCGCAAATCTCTTCCTTTGGGAACATAAAGTCGGTTCCCATTCACTTTCAGTAAACCATCTTCTGTGTAGAACTAGCGAGTCTTGCCTGTCCTACCAAATCAACCAAATACTGTGTAGCAAGATCCTTGATGAGTAGATCCTGTATCTGGTCTTTTATGGTGGTGGCTAATTCGCTCCCTTTTAGGGTTGCACATAGGCATACGATGCTAGATTAGCTCTCCGATTAAGTGCATCGGCAACATGATCAGTCTTCCCACTTCAGTACTCCAGGTTGAACTGAAATTCCACTAAAATTTCCTACCATCTGGCCTATTGGCCATGCAGCTTTGGTTGTGTCATGAAATGGCTGACAGTTGTGTTGTCTATCTTGACCATGAACGGGGTTCCTAGAAGATAGTGCCTCCAAAAGTGTAAATAATGAACGACATCTAACAATTCTTTCTCGTGGGCGGCATAGCGCTGCTCTGCATCCTTCAGTTGCCGGCTCTCGTACGCTACGGGATGCCCTTCTTGTAGCAAGTCCACCAAGGGCATAGTAGGCAGCATCCGTTTGTACCTCAAATGGCTTGGCGAAATCAGGGAGGGCCAAGGGCTACTAGACATTGCCGCTTTCAACACATTGAAGGCCTCCACTAGCCTGGGTCCCCAGTCCCAAGGCGTGACCTTCTTGAGAAGTTCTGTTAGTGGTACCGCAATGAGGGAGTAATTTTTCACAAATCAACGATAGAAGTAGCATATGCCAAGGAACGCCCTCAAGGCGTGGATATCCTTAGTCGGCGGCCAATCTATGATAGCCTGAATCTTTCGTTGGTCCATCTTGATTCACCTTTCCTCAATGAAATGTCCGAGGAAGTCTATTTGTTTTTGAGAAAAGGAGCACTTGGATAGCTTCGCATATAATTCGTGCTCCCGCAATCGGGCTAGGACCTTTCGCAAGTGCTCCAGGTGTTCTTCCAGTGTCAGGCTATATACCACAATGTCATTCAAGTAGATCACCACGAATTCGTCAATGTATTCTTGGAAGACTTGGTTCATCAGGGTGCAAAATGTGGTTGGTGCGTTAGTCAAGCCGAATGGCATGACCAGGAAGTCGTATGACCCATATCTTGTCACGCAGGTAGTCTTGTGTTCATCACCCTCTTCATTCCCAACTTGCCAATAACCTGTCCTCAGGTCTATTTTGGTGAATACCGTCGCACCACCCAGTCTATTGAACAAGTTGGCCATTAGCGGAATTGGGTACTTGTTCTTCACAGTGATTTTGTTTAGAGCCCGGTAATCCACACAGAGTCGTAAGCTTCCATCATATTTCTTTTGTAATAGCACAGGGGACCCGGATGGCAAATTGGAGGGCAAGATGATCCCTCTGTCTAGCATTTCCGTCAACTGTCTCCGAAGCTCGGTGAGTTCGGGTTGTGACATTCTGTACGGCGCCCGGGCCGATGATTTCACACCCGACACCAACTCAATCTCATGGTCCACAGTGCGCTTAGGCGGGAGTCTCTTTGGCATGTCTTGTGGCGTAACATCTTCAAATTCCAGTAGTAGCTCCTTCACGGGTGCAGGAAGAGGACCCAAGGAGCGTGCTATATCATCAATGTAGAGGGTCACCAAGAACGTAGGTTCATGTCTGTTGACCCCCTTCTTCAACTACAAGACCGAGATATTTTCAGCAGCCATCTTCATGGGCATGCACGGGATAATGCAGGGCTTGGCCCAATTTATTCCCATCATCAATAGCATGTCTACATACGGTACGGGCATGGTGTTGGTTTGCCTCAGGAATTCCAACCCTACTATCAACTCGAAGTCATTTATGATCACAACTTGCAGGTTGAATTTTCCTTCATAAGGGCCAAGCTTCACTGGTACTTCTTTGCCTATTCCACCCACTGGATTAGGAGGTGAGTTGATAGCCTTGACACGACCTTTTCCCTTTCCTACAACTAGACCAAGGCCCTCAACCTGAGTCGAGGCTACATAGTTGTTGGTAGCACCCGTGTCTATTATCGCCCGAATGGGCTTGCCATTTACCTTCATCCCGACGAACATTAAGGTCCTCTCTTCTTCAAGAGGAGTCCTCTCATCCGCTTTCTTTTTTCTAGTTTTGGTGATTGGGCAGGGGTCCTTCTTCTTACGGATACCAGCGCTGGTTCCCGCTAAGGCCTCAAAAATAGAGCGAGCAATTGCATTGAAGGCACCTACTGGTTTGGTCTGGGCCGCATTATCTGCGTCGTCATCTGTCCCATCATCAAAAGCTTGATGGGCGTTCATCTGTGCATATGGGCATTCATTATTCCAATGTGGTCCGCCGAAATGACTCCATCCTGAAGGGTGGTTTCCTCCCCCAATCGTTGTTGTTAGATGCAGTGCTAGTACTGCCTAAGGAGGAGCCTTAGATTTGGTTGCACTTTGATCTCCTCCACTTCTGCTATGGCCACCTGAGCTCGGCTAGCCCCCTTTGTATCCTCCTCGAATAGGTTGTTGAGGCCTATCTTTTTGAGCTTCCACTTGATAGTCCCCAAGGCACTCCGCTGCTTGGATCGCCTTAGGTAACTTGTCTACCCTTTGTCTTTGCAGCTCCATAAGCGCATACGGTTCAACCCTTCTAGGAAGGTGAAGAGTTTGTCTTTGTCCCCCATGTCACGTATGTTTAGCATGAGCACGGAGAATTCTCGCACGTAATCCCACACTGATTTGCTCTGGCAAAGCTCCCGTAACATTCTACTTCCATTATACTCAACATTTTCGGGGAAAAACTGTAGGCGTATAGCGGCCTTTTAGTTCTGCCCATGTTTGGAGAGCATCTTCACCGGCCCTGATGGCTTCGTACTTTACCCACCACCAGAGTTTAGCATCACCCTGAAGATACATATCAGCAATTTCTACTTTCTTAGCTTCTTCTAGGCCCCCCATGGCATCGAAGTACTGTTCGATGTTGGAGATGAAGTTTTCCACTTCTTTAGCATTCCGAGCTCCACTGTATAGCTTTGGCTCAGGAATTTTTAATATTTATGACACGGGGGCGAGGTTCACAGCATCCTCGATTTGGTTCATGCCTCCTAAAAGCTTGCCTTATAAAGAAGCATCAACAACGTTGAACTGGCCTGTCAAGTTGTCTATAGTTTGTTGCATGGCAGTTACCCTGTCTGCCTTTTGTGCCCTATGGGCTAAATCCTGGGCACGCTCCTGGTGGAGGCCCTTAAATTTACCAAAAAAGTTTGACTGCTTCTGTGGCTGCCGTTTGCCGGTCTCCTTTAGAGTTGCGACTGATGTTTTCTATGTCAACTTCGGCCTGGAGCATTCTATGGTCCAGCTCGTCCAACCTTTGCACAAGGCTGGTGTCACGACCCAAGCCAGAGGGCCGCGACGGGCATCCGGACCCTACCTGCCGAGTGCCGGCATACCTGCTATATTACTTTCTTTGCTATCTATGAGGTCGATGATGCCAATATGAATGGTAACAATAATCATAATTTGTTCAAAATTTTCGATAACTACATATTCATACATATCAGCTGATGTACCATACAATGATGTGAACATACATATATGATATACCATGGCCAACATGGCCGTCATGCAAAAACTATACAACAAAAGATACATTTTCCGACAAGGCAATTCCAACTGTACATGAGTCAACCCACTATCTATTGTCTATGAGCCTCTACAAGAAGACAAACCATACAATCTGCATCGGCACAGGGCCCCAACATGTCCATGATGCCTATAATCAAAATGCATACCAAGACTACGGCAAGAGCGAGGGATGGATCTTGCCAATATCCGCCGAACTGGATAGCCTACTATGGTGGGGGAGCCTCGTCTATCTGTCTACCTGGACCTGCAACACGACATATCGCGTCCAAAAATAAAAGGACGTCAGTACGGATAAAGTACTGAGTATGTAAGACAGGAAATATAATATAGGAACAGTAATATGCGCCATCATGAGAAACATACAACCTGTACTATCTGAATGCCTCCGAGGGCGACTAATCATGACATGCCTGACGTGCACATGCATATACACACACACACACATATATACATATATATGTGTGTGTGTATGTATATATATGTGTGTGTGTGTGTGTATACGTATATATATATCCTTATTTAATTCATCATATACATACGCCTTTGTGGACTTCATCATCATCATATCATACACGGCCGTAATAGGCTCGGTAAAGACGTACCCGGCCATCATAAGGCTCGGTAGGATATAACATGTACATACATACAGTTGCACAATAGGTGCCATACCCGGCTGACTATAGCGCGGCTCGGTAGAGTAAAATAGATAATGCATGCTGGACTCATGTTAATCGACTCATGTTAATCATACTTTCATGGCGACGTAAGGTCGAGGAGATAACAACATATCAATCCTCCCATAAGAGGGGAAACAATATAAGCACTCCTACCTTCTAAGAGTATAGTATCTTTTGGGGGCTTGTTCATTGTAGGATGTACAATCGGAGTCGTGCAAAAGAAAGAAAGGGACGGTCTTACATACCTGGTATTCTCTGCACCAATTTCAAGCTACGCACTGTCACAATTCCTTAGTCTACAGTGAAAGAAACGATTCTATCGTTATCCTCTAAACGTCATAATTATAACTAACCACAGCCCTAAATTTATATGGTGTTTCTCCACACCCTTTTTCTTCTAAACCTCCACAATAATAGGAGCAAGACATGCAACCCATTAGCAACCTAAACAACCATAACCCTGTCCATTACCACTAGTTAACTTGAACTCATGGCTTCCAATCACCATCCCATGAGTTCTTACATACATAGAACGAAATACCATGAATTCCCGAGAGAAAGAATGCATGAAAGATAGTAGTAATTTACCTTGCATGTGGGATAACATAGCCCTTTTTCTTGGTTCTTCAGCTTCTAGGTTTCACTCCCCATTAGGGCTTGAAAGAGAGGAAAATCAGATAGGGTTTTTCCCTAATTCTTCAATTTCTAGATTCTTTCCCCAATTTGGAACTTGGAAGAGAGGGAAATTGATTAGGGCTTGTGTAGGATTCTTTGGGAAGGGTTGCAGGGGTTCTACTCGGTTTGGGTTTCAGAAAATGGTGAAATAACCGGTCTATGCCCCTTTTATAGGTCAGTCAATATGTGACACACGTGTTTGACGCCTACCGGTCTGCGATCGCATTCTTGTCGCAGAATCAACATGCGGTTCACATTCTGGACGTGAACCGTGGCCCAGAAATCTGTCTCATTATGCGATGAAGGAGGTCATTTTTGCGGTCCGCATTTTCAGTATGCGATCGCATACTGACCGCATTCCTGACATAGATTTTTGCCCAGAAATCTGCTTCAGTTCCTGATGCATTGAGTGTAATATGCGGTTCGCATTTTAGAAATGCGACCGCATTTATGACCACATTTATGGCTTTGATCTTTGACCACATTTAGGCTCTTATGTGTAAACTATCTTATGGCGAAATCTAACGTACGAATTTTTGGGTTGTAACACTTTCCCCCCCTTAGGAACTTTCGTCCTCGAATGTATGGGTCTACGGGGATTTTACTCATCATGGAGCGTTTAACACAACATTATGGTTCTATAAGAGTATGCAAACTTATGGACATGTACATTATCTGCATTTTACTATTTTTTATTAAGAAAGAGTGTTCTCAAGTTATTACTTACCTCGTAAAGATGTTTCTCCTTTCAATGCGTTCTACGTTCCCTCGGCATCCTCATTATCTCCATTCTGGAACAGGTACGAATATTTAGACTTCATCTCTTCCTCTGCTTCCCACGTCATTTCTTCCGTATGTTTGTTCCTCGACAATACCTTAACGGAAACTACATCCTTTGTTCTTAGCTTGCGGACTTGTCTGTCTAGTATAGCCACTGGTACTTCTTCATATGTTAGATCTTCTCTAATCTGTACATCTTTGATAGGGATGATTCGAGAAGGATCCCTGATGCATTTCTTTAACATAGATACATGGAATACTGGATGGACAAGTTCCAATTCAGATGGCAATTCTAACTCATAAGCCACACGTCCAATTCGTCGAAGGATTTTATACGGACCGATATACCTTGGACTCAGCTTACTTTTCTTTCCAAAACGCATGACACCCTTCATTGGTGAAACTCTCAGGAACACCCAATCACCCACTTCAAACTCCAGATCACGACGTCGGACATCAGAATAAGACTTTTGCCTGCTTTGTGCCGTCTTCAATCGTCCCTGTATCACCTTCACCTTCTCAATGGCTTGGGTGATCAAATCTGGCCCATATAACTCAGTTTCACCGATTTCGAACCACCTAACTAGTGACCTACATCTCCTCCCATATAGTGCCTCGTATGGGGCCATCTTAATACAAGAGTGGTAGCTATTATTGTAGGCAAATTCTATGAGTGGAAGATGGTTATCCCAATTTCCTTTAAAATCTAGAACACATGCTTGCAGCATATCTTCCAGTGTCCGAATAGTACGTTCAGCCTGTCCGTCAATCTACGGATGAAAAGCCGTGCTGAGATTCACCTGTGTGCCCAAACCTTTTTGAAAAGACCTCCAAAAGTTAGCTGTGAATTGAGCTCCTCAGTCTGAGATAATAGATACCGGCACACCATGAAGTCTAACAATCTCCCTGATATACAGCTTTGCATAGTCTTCAGCTGTGTAAGTTGTCTTAACTGGCAGAAAATGGGCACATTTTGTAAGCCGATCCACTACCACCCAAATGGAGTCAAACTTACGATAAGAGTGAGGTAATCCAATAATGAAGTCCATATTGATCACTTCCCATTTCCAGGTTGGAATTTCTATATTCTGGAGCAATCCACCGGGTTTCTGATCTTCTATCTTTACCTGTTGACAATTGGGACACTGGGCTACAAATTCTACAATAGACTTCTTCATGCTATCCCACCAATATTGCTCTTTGACATCATGATACATCTTTGTCGAACCGGGATGGATGGAGTATCGGGATTGATGAATCTCCTGCATAATCTTCTCTCGCAACCCTGCCACATTAGGCACACATAATCGGCCCTGGTATCTCAGTGTTCCATCCCCTCCGATTTCAAAAGCTGAAATTTTTCCCCGCTGAATGCGCTCTTTCAACCGTACCAAGGTGGGATCTTCATATTGCCGTGCTTTTACCTCAGCTACCAGAGATTATTCTGCTGCATTGTGCACGGTGACAACCCCGTTCTCCTACTCTAACAATTTGATTCTCATATTGCCCAGCTGATGAAGATCTTTAGTCAAATCCCTTCTACCCTCTTCGATGTGTACTAAGCTTCCCATTGACTTACGACTGAGGGCGTCTGCCACAACATTGGCTTTACCAGGATGATACAATATCTCGACGTCGTAGTCTTTTAGTAACTCGAGCCAACGTCGTTGTTTCAAATTCAACTCCTTCTGACTAAAGATGTACTGCAAACTCTTGTGATCTGTGTAGTTGTCAACATGGACGCCGTATAGATAGTGCCGCCATATCTTCAAAGAATATATTACTGCAGCCAGTTCCAAATCATGGGTTGGATAGTTCTTTTCATGCTTCTTCAGTTGTCTCGATGCGTAAGCAATCACCTTCCCATGTTGCATCAATACGCATCCCAAACCTATACCTGAAGCATCACAATATACCACATATCCTTCTGTTCCCTCTAGGAGAGTAAGCACTGGCGCGGAAATCAACCAATTTTTTAGCACCCGGAAACTATGTTCACAAGCATCGGACCATTGGAATTTGGTGGCTTTCTGTGTTAACTTGGTCAATGGTGCTGATATAGAGGAAAACCCCTCTACAAACCTTCTATAATATCCTGCTAGCCCTAGAAAACAGCGAACTTCTGACGGTGTTCTGGGTCTTGGCCAACTCTTCACTGCATTGATCATCTGAGTGTCAACACTAATACCCTCGTCCGATATTACATGGCCTAGGAATGCTACTAAGTTCAGCCAGAATTCACATTTGGAGAGCTTCGCATATAAATTGCGATCCCGAAGGGTCTGTAATACAATCCGCAAGTGGCCCGTATGTTCTCCCTCTGAATGAGAATACACCAGAATATCATCGGTGAATACAACTACAAACACATCAAGATAGGGCCTGAATACAGTATTCATGAGATCCATAAAAGATGCCGGGCCATTTGTTGGCGCGAACGACATTACGAAGAACTCAAAATGCCCATATCTTGTCCGGAAGGCAGTTTTCGGAATATCCTTCTCCTTGACTCTCAACTGAAAATACCCTGAACGTAGGTCAATCTTGGAAAAACACTTGGCTCCCTGGAGTTGGTCAAACAGGTCGTCAATCCTTGGAAGTGTATATTTGTTCTTTATAGTAACCTTATTCAATTGTCGATAATCAATACACATCCTCAACGACCCGTCTTTCTTTCGTACGAACAAGACTGGCGCACCCTAAGGTGAAGTGCTAGGCCTAATGAAGCATTTATCCAGCAAGTCCTTCAACTGCACTTTCAACTCTCGCAACTCTGCTGGGGCCATTCTATATGGAGGGATAGAAATCGGTTGAGTATCAGGCAACATATTAATGCCAAAATCAATCTCCCTTTCAGGAGGAAGACCTGGGAGTTCATCTGGAAAAACATCCGGAAGTTCATTGACCACTGGGATCGATTGTGGGGTAGGTGGCTTCGTCTCCACATCCATTACACGAACGAGATGATAGATGTAACCCTTTGAGATCATCTTCCTTGCCTCAAGGTAGGAAATAAACCTACCTTTCGGCGTAGCAATGTTCCCTTTCCATTCAAGGATGGGTTCACCGAGAAATTGAAATGTAACCGTCTTCGTATGATAATCAGCATTTGCATAACATGAAGCCAACCAATCCATTCCCATTATTACATCGAAATCAACCATTTCTAACTCAAACAAATCTACCGAGGTTTGACGACTACAAATCGTCACGGTGCAACCTCTATATACCCTCCTAACAATAACGGAGTCTCCTAGCAGATTAGATACCGCAAATGGTTTGCTTACTGATTCAGGTTCGACGTCAAACTTATCAGCCACAAGGGGTGTAACATATGATAATATGGATCTGGGATCAATCAATGTTTATACATCATAAGAAAGCACTGATAATATACCTGTAACGACATCTGGAGAAGACTCAAGATCCTGTTGACCTGCTAGAGCATATATTCAATTCTGAATACCACTCGAACTTAGCACTGCACCTCTACCTCTACCACGTCCTGCTGGCTGCTGAAAACCCCGTGCTGGAGGTCGAATTGATGAGGAAGTACCAGACATAGATCCAGTCGGCTGAGCCATACACCACCTCCTCTGTTAGGACAATCTCGCATCATATGACCAGGCTGTCCGCAAGAATAGCATGCATCAGAACCTCGACGGCACGGTCCAAAGTGGGCTTTGCCGCACTGATCACAACGAGGCATTGAGGACCTCGCTTGGCTATTATCCCTGTGATGTTGCGAGCCTGATGCCCGCGAAATCTTACCTGGACACGAACAAGTAAATCGATCATATCGAGGTCTCTGAAATTGTGGAGGAGCACTAGTTACAGGTGGTGCCGAACTCCTCGAAAACTGGGGCCTGCCACTATTTCTGAAGTCACCAGAATACCTGGCAGATCTCGCCCTCTTATGCTGGCCCCTATCCTGCTCCCTGTCGGCTCTTTGCTGGCGCTTACGATCCTTTAATGTCTGGGCATAAGCCTGAATATGAGAAATATCCATGCCCTCTATCAAGGATGCTGTCATGCATTCATTTATCAGATGTGGTCCCAATCCGTTCACAAACAAATGAACCCTATCACCCATCTCGGCCACCATTTTGGGAGCATACCTTGCCAAAGAATCAAACTGCATACTGTACTCCCGCACACTCATGTTACCTTGTCTAAGGTTCAGGAATTTATCAGCTCTGCCTCGTCGTACCTCAACTGGCAGGTAGTGATAAAGAAACGCCTCAGAAAATTCACTCCACACAGGTGGGGAAGCATTTGGACCCCTGGATCTTTCCCAACTATCATACCAGAAGACTGCTAAATCCCGTAACGGATAAGAAGCCAACTCTACTGCCTCCGTATCACTAGCATGTATAACCCGCAGTGTGCGATGAATCTGATCAATAAAAGTCTGTGGGTCCTCCTTGGGGTCTGACCCGGTAACACTGGAGGATCTAGATTAATAAAAACAGGAACTCTGGCACTAACCGGTTTATCAGCAGCAGCGGTATTCTGCCTCTGAGTCTGAGAAGCTACCAAACTAGTCAATAACTGTACCGCAGTCCACAAATCCTGGTCTGTAGTACCAGATAAAGGAACTGGAGATGCTGGGTGGCTTCTAATATCCTCTGGGGAAGGAGGAGTAGATGAGGTCCGAGATGGCATCTCACTCTGAGGCTCACTTTGGCCCTCTCTAGCTTGGGGCACTTGACTGGTACCCTCTCCCGCATCTGTATCGAGTTGTCTACTATTTGCCTACTTCCTAGTCGAAGGCATCGCTGTATGTAAACAAGATGAATGTTAGGGACGAACACTTACGCCTCACCTCTACGCACGATCTAGATTTAGAAAGAAGGTAACAATCCTAAATGTCAGGCAACCTCCTGATTATAAATGTGGCGCGCTACACACCCATAATCAGGACTCTACTAGACATGGCTCATAGACAATCCCTAGGACACGACCTGCTCTGATACCATGTTTGTCACGACCCAAGCCGGAGGGCCGTGACAGGCACCTGGACCCTACCTGCCGAGTGCCGGCATACTTGCTATCTTACTTTCTTTGCTATCTATGAGGTCGATGATACCAATATGAATGGTAACAATAATCATAATTTGTTCAAATTTTTCGATAACTACATATTCATACATATCAGCTGAAGTACCATACAATGACGTGAACATACATATATGATATACCATGGCCGACACGGCCGTCATGCAAAAACTATACAACAAAAGATACATTTGCCAACAAGGCAATTCCAACTGTACATGAGTCAACCCACTGTCTATTGTCTATGAGCCTCTAAAAGAAGACAAACCATGCAACTTGTGTCGGAACATGGCCTCGATATGCCCATGATGCCTATAATCAAAATGCATACCAAGTCTACGGTAAGCCCGAGGGATGGATCTTTCCAATATCCGCCAAACTGGATAGCCTACTGTGGTGGGGGAGCCTCGTCTATCTGTCTGCCCGGACCTGCAGCACGACATGTAGCGTCCACAAATAAAAGGACGTCAATACGGATAAAGTACTGAGTATGTAAGACAGGAAACATAATATAAGAACAGTAATATGCGCCAGGATGAGAAACATACAACCTGTACTATCTGAATGCCTCCGAGGACGAATAATCATGACTTGCCTGATGTGCACATGCATATACATATATATATATATATATATATATATATATATATATATATATCCTTATTAAATCATCATATACATACGCCTCTGTGGGCCTTATCATCATCATGTACGTACGCCTCTGTGGGCTTCATCATCATCATATCATACCCAACCGTAATAGGCTCGGTAAAGACGTACCCGGCCATCATAAGGCTCGGTAGGATAGAACATATACATATATATAGTTGCACAACAGGTGCCATACCCGGCCGACTATAGCGCGGCTCGGTAGAGTAAAATAGATAATGCATGCTAGACTCATGTTAATCGACTCATGTTAATCATACTTTCATGGCGACGTAAGGTCGAGGAGATAACAACATATCAATCCTCCCATAAGGGGGGAAACAATATAAGCACTCCTACCTTCTAAGAGTAGAGTATCTTTTAGGGGCTTGTTCATTGTAGGATGTACAATCGGAGTCGTGCAAAAGAAAGAAAGGGACGGTCTTACATACCTGGTATTCTCTGCGCCAATTTCAAGCTACGCACTGTCACAATTCCTTAGTCTACAATGAAAGAGACGATTCTATCGTTATCCTCTAAACGTTATAGTTATAACTAACCACAGCCCTAAATTTATATGGTGTTTCTCCACACCCTTTTACTTCTAAACCTCCAATATAATAGTAGCAAGACATACAACCCATTAGCAACCTAAAGAACCATAACCCAGTCCATTACCACTAGTTAACTTGAACTCATGTCTTCCAATCACCATCCCATGAGTTCTTACATACATAGAATGAAATACCATGAATTCCCAAGAGAAAGAATGCATGAAATATAGTAGTAACTTACCTTGCATGTGGGATAACTCAGTCCTTTTTATTGGTTCTTTAACTTCTAGGTTTCACTCCCCATTAGGGCTTGAAAAAGAGGAAAATCAGTTAGGGCTTTTCCCTAATTCTTCAATTTCTAGATTATTTCCCCAATTTAGAACTTGGAAGAGAGGGAAATTGATTAGGGCTTGTGTAGCATTCTTTGGGAAGGGTTGCAGGGGTTCTACTCGGTTTGGGTTTCAGAAAATGGTGAAATAACCGGTCTATGCCCCTTTTATAGGTCAGTCAATAAGTGACACACGTGTCTGACGCCTACAGGCCTGCAACCGCATTCTTGTGGCAGAATCAACATGCGATTCGCATTCTGGACGCGAACCGTGGCCTAGAAATCTATCTCATTATGCGATGAAGGAGGTCATTTTTGCGGTCCGCATTTTCAGTATGCGATCGCATACTAACCGCATTCCTGACACTGATTTCTGCCAAAAAATCTGCTTCAGTTTGCGATGCATTGAGTGCAATATGCGGTTTGTATTTTAGAAATGCGACCGCATTTATGACCACATTTCTGGCTTTGATATTTGTCCAGAAATCTGTTGTGGTCTGCGATTTCTGTGTCAGATTTACGGCTCGCATGTGGGTTTTGCGACCGCATTCCCTGCTTGGCGAAGCCTTTTGCTCTTTTCTTGACTTTTTGAACTACTTTTCGGGTTCTTAGGCTCTTATGTGTAAACTATCTTACGGCGAAATCTAACGTACGAATTTACGGGTTGTAACAGCTGGTCTTTAGATCAGGCACCATTTCCACGATGGGTCGTAATACATCAATCGTCTCCTCAAGGGTCGCGAAGCGATCCCCATGATTCACCATGATCAGAAATGGTGGTAATTGCAATGTTATCCCTCGCCAAACGTCGAGCCTAGGCTCTGATACCAACTGTTACGTGACACATTCTTGATATTCCTTGGAAGGGCGACGTAAGGCTAAGCAATCGATGTCATTGCGATGGTTGTCCGCCAACTGAGGTCCTCTCCGTACGCTAGACTAGATTGTCAGTGCCGTACGGAAAAACTAATGTCATGAGCAGCTGAGAAAGAAGAAAAGAGAATTGAGAATGAAAGAAAGGTTGGTTGCATTAAAGAAAGCTATTACCGAAAAGCAACACGGTGCCGAGAGGGACAGACACCAGTACTGAGAATTGTTTGCTAGCAAGAAAGTTTGATTGCTTGATCCCCCCTAATAATCCATAAAAAAAATAAAAAAAAGTTACATGACTTGACCTAAATAAGCTGTATAAGCACTCTAAAAGAAAGTGAAGTAATACTAATCTATATTTTACAATGAAAAGGACTTAGTCTTCTACAAGGTAGAAACAAGTCCGTTTGTAGCAACTTTGTCTTTAGCATCAGGGTCTGCGCGCGCGGAGTTGTCTGCACGTGCAGCGCTGTTGGCATCTGCCTATGGCTGGGCGCTGGCGATGGACTATCGGCAAGGCGATAGAGACACATGGGCACTTGTCATTGGAGTTGCCGAGACCACAAGGTCGACTGTGGCGCTGGGTGTTGGGAGGCTTGCCCGGACGCCATGGGGCACGTCAAGGGGTAATGGGGCATGGCGTCTGTTCTGCCCGATCAACTAAGCAGTCTCGCCACAATGTCTTGTAGGTCGGCATCACATCACATCTCGCTAGCAATAATCTTATCCCATATAAGGGGATATAGCTCAACACATCAATCTCATCCCATATGAGGGGAAACAATCTCATCACATTAGCATGGGGACGTACCCCTGAATCACTCCTACACCAGCACGTGTAGTTTCGAGGTTAGATTATTTGGACCTACCCTTCCTCTATTGTTAATTGATACTCCCAAAGCATTTATTATTAGAAGGATTTACCAATTATTTCGTAATCTTTTGCATATCATTCATTTCATTGGCACCAATGGCCATGACGTAATATCATTCTTGGCACGTTAGCCGCACATCATATTTCGTGTTCTCTTCTTTCATTTTCAAATATCATCATGGATAATTAACAACAAGGCCTTTCAAATTAAGATATTAAACACATATTTGAGCAATTTAGGGTCTTATGCACGTGTGATTTCTTGCACAATTTGACATGATAGCTTTCATTAGAATCACATTTTTAAATTATAACATAATAACGCAAAACCCATTCTTAAACCACTTTCTCGAACAGTAACTCAACATAATAAGAATCTTTGGAATACACATTCAATGCATATTTATTATACCACAGTGTTTATATGGAATAATCAAATTTAAATAAGCATCACGGAACTTACAAGGCCATTGTGGGGTTCAATTCTAAAAGAGGAGTTTAGCCAACATACCTCGCTTTGAGCTTTCCTTAATTCCCTACACAGTTCCAGAATCCTAGCAACTTTGATCTATATAGAGACACAAAAACATTGAACACGAATTGGGAAGGAGTTCATGATTCTTGCTCATTTGAGTATTTTATCAAACACTAGGTGGCCATTATGATCTCAAGGTCCTCCTATTGTGGATTCCTCTATTTCACTACCTAAAAGCTACCCAATTGAGCTCAACAATCTCCCCATAACCCTAGATAGTACATGCATGCATAATGAGCAACTCCCACACCCAAGAATTGCTTGGCTTATTACCTATTTTTTGTTAAATCTCGAAATTGAAGGCTAGGGCTAGAATCTTACCTTTTTGATTGAAGACCTTGTGGGTTACCCTTGTTTAATCATCTAGGCTTGAGCAAAAATGATGCACAAACGATTTAGAAATTCCTTTTCTCACTCTAGATCACCTTCCTCTCTATAAGATATAAGTTTGATCCTTCTAAATGATCTCTAAGATTAATTTATAAGAATAGGGTTGGGTTTATAAAACCAAAAAAATGAAGCCCCGATCCAGATCTGTGGTCGCATATGCGACCGCATAATGCTTCTGCTGTCCGCAAAATGGGCCGCATAATGGCCCTCCGGAACTAGGCATTTCTTGCCTACTCAACGACGGTTTGCGGTCCGCAGACCTATTTTGCAGTCGCATAATGCACTAGTGAACTTCCCCCCAGAAATTTTCATGCTCTGTCTGCAATGGATTATGCGGTCCGTGATATGATTATCTGGCCACATAATGGACTGCATAATGGTCCAAGATATTACCTAGATTTCTGCTTCAGTCTGCAACAGATCTGCGGTCCGCATATTAGTTCTATGATTGCATAATGGACCGCAGAAATGCTCTGCACTTCCAAAAAAATTTCTTCAACGCCCCAAGACACTTTTCAATGAAAAAAGTTCAAAACGCGGCGATCTAAGAATCTCCCCAATTAAAAGAGCATAAGTCTACACTGGCATCACAAAACCTCGGGTTTTAGGCAAAACTTTTACGGGGCCCTAAATTTTAATCCTTCATCACTTAGCTAATGCATGTGAAGTTTAAGTGTTTAAATGCTATCCTTCTTTATATAAGTGTTTGCTAACTCTAAGAGCAGCTTTTGAGTCATTACTATAACACTCTTATGTATGTGTCTAACTGTTAGTTACATCTCTAGGTCTCTCTCTATATAAAATAGTCTCATTAAGGTGATCTTTTATGAACATCAGTAACCATTATGCATATATTCTGTTATGCTCAAGTTATCTTTCCTAAAATAGATTACATTCATGTTTTCCGTAGTTGAATGATAACTGTTTCACAAGCTGAGTATAACTATATCATGTTTAGATGTTAATCTTACTCTGTACATCTGAGTTAAACATGTTTGGTACGATATCTTCCTTGTCTTTAGCTCCTTTTATGACATTGTTGACTTGGTCTCATAATGAGTGAAAATCATCCTGTTTTTGTAAGATCATAACCTTATTTGTAATATCTTTGTGTAGTTGAATGAAAAAGTTATATGTACCTCTCTTTGACTTTCATGATTTCCTATTTATGTATATTTTTTTGAAATTGCACTCAAATCTCTCTTTCCTAGTTAATTTGAACTGAATTTGGTCTGTAAATCGTAGAGAAACATCTTATTGCTACTGCTTGGACATAATAGTTTGCCCATTTCATAATGAGATTAATACCCTTATAAGGGATGGTTCTGCCATCAATTTCAAGGTTAAATGAGACTGATTGTCTATGATTCTGTTGAGCATTCTTAGATGTTCAATTTTAATCTACAAACATGTAGTCATGTTAAATGTTCTTATTATATTCTGTTATCTATAATAACACATGCGGAGGTTTCTAAATATGACTGTTTTTCTGAACCTTTGTTGATGCTTTAAGGAGTTCCAAGTAGTATTGTTAACCTATGTGTGTGCTAGCGACAAGACCTGAGTTAAACCAATCTGTGATTAGTCTGCTAGGATGAAGGCATCTGTATTTCTGGGTCGCTGCATATCTGAACGATGTGCTCTTTATCTATCCTTATGATGTGATCTCAAGTGTTTGGTTCTTTAGTAGTAACATTATTGTGTTCCTGCCTCTATTTGTGTTTGGAACCTGACCATCGGACTTGTTTAATGAGTCTTTCATTCACTTAGTATTGGAAATATAGTAATAAAAATGAAGTTGTTTATGTGCTCCTTATATTATTCTATTAAGAGGGGCATACTATTATGATGTGGTGTTTTGGTGACTGATTCATATTTAAAGTGCCTCATTGGAACTTAAATCTATGGGGAAGACTGCGTTGTTAGTGGGTAAGAGTATTTGGGACTAGAGTTTAACTTTTGGTTGGGCTATTATCCCATACACAAGCATTGCCCCAGGCCTTGAGACCATTGGGATCTTTGAAGTGTTGGGGATTCAAAGAGGGCTTCAACCTTGAGTGGAACACTCTCCTTAGCCCTTTATTCATTGAAACTTGTTATTCTCTATCGGTTTAATGTTTAATGAAAACGAAAGGTATTCAATGTGGATCACTTGCCATACATAACTGCCATATTAGTATGACCCTCCTAGTGTTTAGATACTGTTACTCACCTTCTTCATTTTTGCTTGCATGTTTCATGTATGAACATGTATAGAGTATTATTTTTGTAATGACTTATCTTTTTTCTTTTTGAACATGTACAATTCTTTGGGCCTGCTGAGTTCTTAAGGAACTTAGGCTCAAGTCCAGCATTACTATATCTTGGAAGTCCAAACTCAGCTATTGCCCGTCCCTGTTATTGCTGGGCCTGCCTCTTTAAGGCCCAAAAACCTGAGTCCTTCCTTTCCTTGACTCTATTATTATCTACTGCTTCGCTATTCTATAGTTTTTGATACACCATTGTCTGTTACTGTGTTCCTGTTATTTTATATGCCACATGTATATAACAATTATGTATTGGATTGGATGCTTTACTTTATGTCTTAAATCATATACAACTTAGGCAATCCTTAAAAAACATAGGATTGAAAGACGTATTAGTTAGTAACTAATTCCCCGTTCGCTAATTATAAGTTATTTGTATTCATTAAACTGCTAATTTTCGATAACTTTTCCTAAAGATTTTGAAGCCCAAAAGCTTAGCAAGAGACGGCAGCTCCTCTTTCAAAAAAGAAAACCAGAACAGAATCAGAAGATTGACCATGAAAAAGGAAATCAACTCATTTCGAAAATAACTTGTTGCCGCCCTAAATAAAGATTTTCAAACAGTTCCCTCAAGTCTAATATCTAAAAACCATGGTATATCTTAGGCTTACTTTTGCAACACCTTCATCTCATTAGAGTAATATGAACTTCCACGAGGAACAAAAATGTTTTTACTTAGCTCCCCTTTTCACACTTTTTCCTAAATAAAAACACCACACACATTTTAAAAATCTTTCAAGCGTACATACATTAACATTATTTTTCAAAGACTCCTCTATAAATTCATCCCTTTTTCTAAACTACACACTTCTTTCGTTAGTATTATGTCCTAATTCATAGCAAGTCGTACTCTTTTATACACTAGTTAAGGCAAAGTGCAAAAAATTAATTTCAAATATAGTCTAAGACCTATGAAGTTACCTCAGGTAGATTTTAAAGGGTGCCTCACTTTCCCCTTAGAAGAACAAGAAGCCTTACCCATAATCTCACCGGTTAGCAGACTAATAAAGATTATGACTTTACTAAGTAAATGGGTACCCTAGTATACCTTTAAATATTAGGTGGAAAGTCTCTTTCATCAACAACAGAGAAACCACAAGTTGAATCTTGTTTTGACTAATGCAAAATAGGGTGCAACACTTTCTCCAAAGCATCAAGAACCAAGTCACTGCAACAACCTAACCTTCCCAGGCTCAAACCAACCAACCGGAGAACCATATCGCTTCCCATATACGGCCTTAGACGGAGCCACTTCTACTTGTCTCTGAAACTAAATTCTTGGAGAAAAAAGAATTTTCTTCTTGATCCCGCTTACTAGATTTCTCGTTTGTTAATTTCCTGTCTTGGTGGGAGGGAGATGAGGATATCTCGTCTTAACAATGAATCAAATGAAAGTGAAAGAAATCGAATTTCACACCTTTTTCCTTTTCTGACGGAACAATCATATGGATGCTCGATTGGTAGCTATTGTTGTAGACGAACTCCACTAGCAATAAAAACTGATCCCACTAACCCCATAAATCCATGTCAGATGCTCGTAAATGTTCTCCAAGATCTAAATAGTATTTTAAGATTGCCCAACCATCTGCGGAAGAAACGTTGTACTCAGCTTGACCTGGGTGCACACACGCTACACCACTCTCAAAAAATGGAAAACTGAGTGCCTCGATTCGAGATAATAGACACAAGCACACCATGCAGAAAAATAATCTCCCTAAGATAAATCCGAGCCAGCTGCTCTGAAGTGTTGGTAGTTATGACTAGAATGAAGTGTGCGGACTTGGTCACTCTATCCATAATGACCCACACAACAACAAATCTCCTCAATGTCCTTGGCTTCCCAACCACAAAATCCATAGTGATACTATCCCACTTTCACTCTAGTATATCTAGCTTCTAAAGTAAACCACCCACTCTCTGATGCTCATACATAACCTGCTGACAATTTAAATACTGTGCCACATACTCAACAACATCTTTCTCCACCAGTAGTGCTGCTTCAAATCATGATACATCTCCACAGAAACCAGAGGAGTGGAATACCGCAAACTATGGGCCCCTTCAAGAATCACCTCCCGCAACCCATCCATATTAGGCACACAAATCAGGTCTTGAAGCATCAATACCCTATCATCACCAATAGTTATCTCTATAGCATCACCATGATGCACCGTGTCCTTAAGGACAAGAAGTGGGCATCATCATACTGACGCACCTTGATGCACTAAAACAAGCCCTGATACACAACTCAAGCAAGAACCCTGCTAGGCTCCAGAATATCCAACCTCACAAAGCAAACCTGTTGGCCAAAGCATGATCATCCAAGCTAATGGTCTCTCCCCAACTGAGATAAAAGTAAAACTCCTCATGCTCTCGGCCTTCCTACTCATAGTGTCAGACACCACATTGGCCTTTTCTAAATGAGAAAGCATGGTGATATCATGGTCCTTCAGTAGCTCCAATAGCCTTCGTTGACTCAAGTTCAAGTCATTCGGCTTGAATATGTGTTTGAAGACTCCGGTGATCCGTGTATACTTCATAAGAGACGCCATAAAGATAGTGCCTCCAAATCTTAAACGCGTGAACAATGTCTGCTAACTCCAAATCGTGCATTGAGCAGTTCTTCACATGGAGATTCAACTAACGCGAAGCATAACAAATCACTATACCATCCTGCATCAACACACCTAATGGCAAATCGTGAGGCATCACATCAAACTGTATATGAACCCAATCTTGACGGCAAAACTAGAACTAGAGTTGTAGTCAAGGGAGTCTTGAGCTTCTAAAAGCTCTCCTCACAGTCATCAAACCACCTGAATGGGACACCCTTTTGAGTCTGCTAAGTTAGTGGGGCTGTTATTGAAGAAAAACCCTCCACGAAGCGGCGATAATACCCAAAAAAAACCTAGAAAGCTCCGAATCTCAGTAGCGGTAGAAGGTCTGGGCCAACTCTGAATTACCTTTATCTTCTTCAGAACTACCTTAATTTCCTCACTGGACACTATGTGACCCAAGAATGCCACCAAGTCTAACCAAAACTCGCACTTGGAGAACTTAGCATATAGCTTCTACTCCCTCAAAGTTTGGGGCATAATCCTCAAGTGATGCTCATTCTGTTGATAAAGGCAAAACATGTTTTTCATCTAGTGCATGAAAGCTGCTGGGGCATTGGTCGGCCCAAAGAACATCACCGAGAACTCATAATGACTATAACGGGTCTTAAAGGTCATCTTAGAAATATCTGAAGCCTTGATCTTTAAGTGATGGTACCCGATCTCAAATCAATCTTCGAGAATACCCTGGAACCCTGAGCTGATCAAATAAATCATCAATACGTAGTAGTGGGTACTTATTCTTGATAGTATCCTTGTTTGGTTGCCTATAGTCAATGAACATTCTCATGGAACCGTCTTTATTCTTCACAAATAGAACTGGTGCAAGACAAGATGAAATGCTCGGCGAAATAAAACCTTTATCCGACGATGCGTGAAGTTGTTCCTTTAATTCCTTCAACTCAACTAGAGCCATGTAGTATGGTGGAATAGATACCAAAATCAATATCCCTATGGAGTGGCATGCCCGGTAGGTCTGCTGGAAACACATATGGAAACACCCTCACCACGAGGACTAAATAAACTGTGGGTGTATCAGCACTCACATCTCTAACAAAAGGTAGGTACACCAAACACCCCTTCTCAACCATCTGTTGAGCCTTAAAACAACACCACCCTACTAGAAACATGCCCCAAGGAACCTTTCCTCTCCAACCTCGGCAACCCCGGCATAGCAACCGTCATGGTATTAGCGTGACAATCAATAATAGCTTGTATGGTGACAACAAATCTATACCTAAATCACATCAAAATCAACCATATTAAGTAACATAAGTTCAACCCTAGATTCATAGCCTCCAATAGAGACCAAACAAGAATGATACACACGGTCCACCATAATAGAATCTCCGATGGTTGTAGACACATAAAAAAAAGTATCAGAAGAATCACGAGACATATCCAAATATAAAGCGAAATAGGATGACAAATACAAATAATTAAACCTAGATCGAATAAAACTGATGCATCTCTATGACTGACCCGAACAATACCGGTAACGACGACATCTTATGCAAATGCCACAGTCTCATTAAAGAAGGCATATCAACGGGCTTGGTTTCCCCCTCTATGACGTCCTCTACATGAATGTCCTACACCCCTGGCTGGATTTGTAGATGCAGTGGCAACTGGAGCAATAAAAATAGCCTGAGTACCCTAAGGTCCACCCCTCCGAAGTCTGGAGCACTATGGGTAACATAAAGAGCGGACTGAACTGGTCGACTGACAAAGCCTCTACCATGATGGGTTGAAACACAGAGCGGGAATATTAATCCCCCCAAAATCTTAGGGCTCCTATGCCTCCCTATATCTTCTCTTCTACCCGCGGATATAATCTAACCTCCAAGAAATCTCCACAACCTGGTAGAATGAGTCTCAGTCTCCAACCCCCGTGCCATCTCGAATCTGAGGCTATAAATAAGTCTCTCAATAAATATTCGGACTCTCTCTCTGATAGTGGAAACAAAAGCAGGTGGATGACGAGATAACTCTATAAACTTCATAGCATACTAAGACACAGTCATACTCCCTTGTCGCAACAACTCGAACTCGATGCACGACTCGTCCCTGCAGGTATATGGAATAAACTCCCTCAATAAAAGATCAGAGAACTGAACCAAGTAAGTGGTGCTGTGCCAGCTGGCCTAATAGTCTCATAAGTCTGCCACCATCTATATGCCGGCCCCCCTAGCTGAAAAATAGTAAGGTCAACCCCGCTCAACTCCACCAAACCAATGTAGTGACAAATATCCAAAAAACCATGTGCATCCTCTAAAGCCCTGCCACTAAAATAAGGAGGATGATACTTTAGAACCTCTCAAGCCTCTTCTGCTCTTCAACCGACCCAACAGTCCGGACCTTGAGTTAAACCGCAATCACGGGCTGCACCGACATAACACTCGGATCCTGGTCAACACGAGCCCACTAGACTAAGTGTAGCGGGAGTCTGAACTAATCCCCGAGTCAATGAGGTAGTTGGTGCAACTAGAATCAATCCCGCTTGAGCCAAAGTCCCAAACATGCTCAGAAAGTGCTCCAAGGTCTTCTGATGTCCAGGGGTAGCTATAGGCCCCTCAGGTGCCTGCTCCTCAATCGGAGCTACGGCACCTCAATAGCGGCCCTAGCATGGCCCCTCGCTGTGGCGCGTGCTCGACTTCTTCCTCTGCCCCGGCCTCTAGCAACATCGGCCCTGAGTGCAATATTATTTTTAACCGAAGCTCGTGTCCTCACCATATGTGAGAGAAAACAAAGACAAAGGCTCGAACTCCAATATCAATAAATCCGCGTGATATCGAATGAAAAAAGTTAAATTTTCTTAATAGTTTTTTAGCCACTTGAAGATAAGTACAGACATCTCTGTGTCGATCTGCAAAACTCGACTAAACTTGCTCATGACTCGTAGAGCCTATGAACCTAGAACTTTGATACCAACTTGCCACAACCCAAATCCTACCATAGGGATTGTGATGGCACCTAGTCTCTAAGACTAGATAAGCCTATCACATAATGACATCAATCAAAATATAACATTTTAAAATTTAACAAAAACTGCAAAGTGCAATAATACAGCCAAATGTGGATACAATAATCAACTTCCCAAAACCTGGTAGTAATGAGTCACAAGCTCTATATGGAATACATATCAAGTTTCGTAGAGTACAATACTGTTTGAAATATATAAATAGTAGAAATAAAGTAAAGAGAATGACTGCGAAGCCTGCGAACGAAACCAGCAGGATACCTTGAAGTCTCTAATAAGCTCAAGCATGCCTCTCTAGCGATCCACTCGATCAGAAGTACTTGGATCTGTACAAAGAATGTGCAAAAGTATAGTATAAGTGCACCGCGGTTAGTATCCACTAAGTATCAAGACTAACCTCGGTGAAGTAGTGACGAGGTTCAACTCATGCGATACTCACTAGTCTAAACCTGTGCAATATATTAGTAACCAGCAACATATTATATATGTAAGAAAGAACAATATCAACTATCTCGTAGAGCATGTGAGAACAACTCAAACTAGAAAACTCATTTTAGTCAACAAATCGTCAAAGAAGTGGGGCATGTAATAGCAAATCATTTCAACTAACAACTCATTAAAGTACAACACGGAAGTTTATAAGAAAACATGTAAAAAAATTGAAATATCAACCTCATTTCACACAAACAAATTCAAGAGTTGCACCCCCGAATTATCACATAACACCATCAATAATACCACCTTTATTTCTCCGTATGCGCATCACATTGAGATGTCTCCCTTATGTTGCCGCACGCGCATAAGCCACCATTATCTCGCTGCATGTGTATCACATTGAAATGCCTCCTTATGTCGCCACATGCACATCTCGCCGCCCTTATACTCCACATAATATCAATCAACCTGCACAACATGTCAACATATGCCAGAAATCACAAAACAACAGTACTTGAAATTTCATCAAGATATAAGCTCACAGCTTAAAAACAAAGTGCACAAGGACATAAAAAATAACATAAAAGTGTGGTGGAGTGTTCAACAAACAAAGCACGAGTATGGCTAAGTCAAATGTAGCGATCATGATCATGTACTCTTAAAGTGATTAAGCATGTTTCATATAGAATACATCTCCAAATTAAGGCATATTATTAGCCTAAAGTTCTGATATGGTCATAAACCATGCGTAGTGCCCGTGTACACGCTCGTCACCTTGTGTACATGTCCCTTTTTACCTAACACAAATAGGAAATCAAGACCCAATCCTATGTGGTATTACTCCACACACGGTTATGCAAGATACTTATATCCAAAAATCCAATTTAATTTTCCAAAAGTGCTTTTCCATTAAAATTCATCTCTGCCCGGCTCAACTCTAGCCAAAAATGACTCAATAATATCAAATAATTCTAAATAAAAAAATTTCAAATAATAAAGGCCCAATCATTACCCAATTCCGGAAAAGTCAACAAACATCAACCCCGGGCCCGTCCGATCAAAACCCAAGTCGAGGAGTAGATCTCAACTACCAATAACCCCACGACTCCAAATACGTGATTAATTTCAAAATTAATTCCAAATAGACTCTCAAATCTCAAATTTTTATTTTTTGAAAAGTTTTGTTGAAAACCCCTTTTTTCACTCATGGATTATCAATTAAATGCTAAGTAAAGGATGAAATCGAAGAAAAATAATAAAATCCCAGTCAAAAACAGATACCAAATCCAAGTGGATGAAGGTTGCCTCAAAAATCACCTCAAACAAAGCTTCCAATCTCAAAATATGAAATAATGAGTCTGTGTCCCAAAATCCATTCTATAAATTCAGCTGCAAATGTCGCATTTGTGACTCGAGCTTCGCAAATGCGACCAATGGATCGCAGATGCTGAGACTGCTAAGCCAAAGGATGTTGCAAATGCAACCAAAAACTTCGCAAATGTGAAGTCTCACATAGACAGCCAACGTTACAAACGCGACCAGATGATCGGAAATGAGATATTCCCAGACCCCCTAGCCCCCTTTGCAATTGTGAGACAGGCTTCGCAAATGTGAAGCCTGTCACCCCTGCCCATCTTCGCAATTTCCACTGGTACCTCACAAATGCAAGGATCGCATGTGCGAACTGGTTGTCCCATTTGCGAGACTTGCAGGACCAGCTAAAACTTAACTCGAAACATTCCGAAATATGTCCAAAACATACCCGAGCCCTCGAGGCTCCACACTAAAAATCCACACAAGTCTAGAAGCCTAATAGGAAATTGCTCCTAATCTCAAAACACCAAAATAATATATGTAACCATGAATCGAACACCAAAACACATCAAAAATCACAATGAAACTTAAGAACTTCTAAATTCACAACCAAGCCTCTGATTCCTAGCAAACCAACTCGAAATGACGCCAAACATTGCACACAAGTTAGAAATAACAAAATAGGCCTATTGCATGTCCCTATATCAAAATCCAAACTCGATAGGAACAAAGTCAATCCATGGTCAAACTTATGAAATTTGTAAACTTTGAAATTGGGTACTTTTGACAAAAGGAGCCAATTCATCATAGGAACCTCCGAATTCTATTCCAGACATACGCGTAAGTCCAGAATCCCCATATAAACCTATTGGAACCATCAAAAAATCACTCTGGGGTCATTTCTACAAAAGTCAAATATTGGTCAACTCTCACAACTTAAGCTTCCAAACTAGGAACTAGATGTTTCAATTCAATCAAAAACCATTCCGAAATAAAACCAACAACCCCACAAATCAAATAAAAACAAATACACATATGGAAAGCTTCCAAAGGAGAGCTGGGGCTCAAATATATAAAATGACAGACAGGGTCGTTACATAAACGCAAATGCCATAAAGTTTCACGCAATTCAAAAGAGCACTTTCTCTTATTTGGAAAATCAACGTAATTTAATTATTTTGGCCACATCAGTTTAGGAGTAATATGAATAATAAAAACATAATTAAGCAATGTAACCAACGAGAGAAAACTCATATTGTGCATAACACATTAATCGAAATCATGCAATTAATGTCATAACCATCTCTCATTGTACTAAAAATTAAAATTAAATTTCTTCTAGTGGAAGGTACATATAATGTGTATTTTAAAGTCAATACTCTATCACTACCCCATAAAGACTAATACTTCCTAAAGCTAAAGTTGGAGTTGTTGAACCATATGCTTGAAAAACATGGACTTCGTCTTTACTTAGCTGTCGCATCACTTGAAACCCCTGCAAAAAAGTGCAAACATGATTAGTGGCTTCCAAATCTACACACTATGGTATGGTAGATAAAAAGCGTTAAAAAAGTTTCAACTAGAAGTAGATGTAAACCATCTTTTTTTGTTATTAAGCTTTGCAAGATAAGTTGGGCACTATTTTGTCACGATCCAAAACCTCCACTAGTCGTGATGGCGCCTAACCCACTTGATAGGCAATCAAATCATAAAATAATAACAGAAAGTAATAACAATACAACAATAAATGAGTGTAAAATACAGATAAACATAGATAAGTACCAGATCAATACAACCAATCCCTAGAAATTAATAACACAAAGTCATAAGCTCTAACAAATGAATAAAATTCATCTAATACAATATATTATCTGAAGAAATAACAGTAATGAAATATAGAAAGAGATTCTGGGGACTACGGTCGAGATGTAGCTCTACCTCATGTCTCAACAGCAATAGCAACCGAGCTCAACACTCAACTGGATCACACACCTAGATCTGCATAATTAAGTAAAGAGTGTAATATGAGTAAAACTGACTATATGTACTTAGTAAGTGTCATGACTAACCATGGTGAGGTAGTGTACACAGTAATAGTACCGGAATTATAACGATCCGATCGGTCATTTCGAACTTTGAAATTTCATTCGGTGGTTTTATGTCTTGAATAGCTTCATAGGAAGTATTATAACTTACGTGCATGGTTGGTTTTATTTCGGGATGATTTTTGAGTGATTCAGAACACTTAGTTCCTAACATGGAAACTTAAGCTAGTAGTGTTGACCAAGTTTGACTTCTACATATTTGACCTCGAATCAGAGTTCTGATGGTTTTGTTAGGTCTGGATGGTGAATTTGGACTTGGATGTATGCCCGAATTTTAGTTTGGGTGCTCCTAGATGATTTTGAGGCTAATTGCCGAAAGTAGGAAGTTTGATGTTTTGGAGAGTTGATAATTCGACCAATAGATGTCTTTGTGGTTATCGATGTTGTTTGGGATTTAGAGCCTTGTAATATGTTTCTATGGTAATTTATGACTTGTGCGTAAAATTGGAGGTCATTCCTAGTTCTTTAGGCATGTTCGACGTAAGTTGGCAATTCGGGAATTTGAAATATTTCAATAAACTTGATTTGGTGTACCATTTGTGATTTTGATGTTATTTTGTGTGATTTGAGACCTCGAGTAATACTGTGTTACGTATAGATATTGGTTGGAGTGATTGGACGGGTACCCGGAGGACTCGGGTGTGTTTTGGAGTGGTTTCCAACTATTTTCTTTTGTTTTGAAACTGCACGTTTTTTGATGTTTTGTGTGTTTTGGTGACTAGTGGATCTTCCTCTTCGCGTTTGCAATGGGGCAGTCACATTCGAAGAAAATTGTGGGTAGTGGCCTTCGTGTTTGTGACAAGGGCGTCTCATTCGCGTAGAGGAAGGCTGGTTGGATGGTGCCATGCGTTTGGCCATTGTGTTTGCGTGTCAGCAATCATGTTTGCATAGGCCCAATTGGTAGAAGGCATCGCGTTTGCAGAGGGCCTTCACGTTCACGAAGATGGGCCAGCAGTTGTGCATGAGTTTGGCCTTCACGATCACGAATTGGGTCTTACGATCGCGAAGTGTATAACTGGGCAGATGTATTAAATACTCTATTTCGAGGGTTTGAGTTATTTCATCATATTTTACGAAATAACTCAAACCCTCGAAATACTCTAATGAATTTTGGCAAAATGTTTCTAAACTGAAAAATGGGGATTTGAACCCCGATTTGCGGAGATGGATTTGGATGAAACTTGTATTGTTGGACTCGTATTCGAATGGATGTTTGGAATTTGTGACTTTCGACTTGTTTTGAGAGACCCGGTTTGACTTAATGGTTGAGTTTTTAATTTTTTACAATGAATGGAGCTTTATTAATTAGAATCGATTTCTATAACTGTGTTTGATATATTGAGTTATTTTGGCTAGATTCGACCCGTTCAGAGGCTGATTTGGGAGGCAAGGGATTTTTAGCGTATTGATTTGGCTTATCTGAAGTAAGTATCTTTCCAAACCATGTGAGGGGGAAGCCTTAATTGTTTATTCGTATGATGTGAAAAATGACATGTATACGAGGTGGCGAGCGTGTACTTTCTGCTATATTAGGTTTATGACTGACTAAGACTGTAGGCTATTAATATGCCTCAATTTGATACTATACTTTATATGAAACATGCTTAAACAACTTTGTGACTATTTGATGACTTGTTGTCAATGCTGAGCTTTTACTTGTTTGAGGTACCACGTGTTTGTGCTTCTATTTGATGACTTGTTGTCAATGCTGAGCTTTTACTTGTTTAAGTTGTTATCACATTTTCGAGAGAGGTTGTTGATAATGTTTCCATTATATATTTTGTTGTCAGCTTCTCTTAATATATTGGACATGTTATTTTGACTAGTGAGTATCAGATGAATTGAACCTCGTCACCACTTTGTTAAGGTAGTATTGATACTTACTAGGTACAGACTGTGATGTACTCATACTACTGCTTCTACATATTTTTGTGCAGATCCAGATACTTCATATCGGGGGGATCGATAGGCAGGCACTGTGCTTATTAGAGACTTCAAGGTACCCTTGTTGTTCCGTTCATATGCCTTAGAGTCACCCTCCTTACTTTATTTCTATTGTTTATATATTTCAAACAGTTCTATATTTTGAGATATTCTCATGTATTCAGTAAGAGCTCATGACTCAGTGCTACCTAGTTTTGGGATATGTTATGATTATCATCGTGTTGGCTTTTATCACCTTTTTTATTTTTTGGATCAAATCCACTAGGCAGCATGCCTAGTGTTAATTTTCATATATATAACATAAAATACATAAATGGAGGGGAACATAGACCTTACCTCCCAATAGAAAAGATGTACACCCTTGGTCGTCGAAACTTGACAACCAAGTATGCCTAGATAGCTATGATGGGTTAGACCTATGATAATGTGATGATTTTCTATCTTATAACATCGATAGACAATCATATGTACAAAAATAGTGTGAACTGAATCTAGGTCAACTATACAAAATAGTACATATGTTCCTAAATCTACTAAAGAAGTGATTTGAAATAGTATCCTCCCTGTGCGATAAGGTCTATTTCTAGCAAAAATGAGAATCTTCTACTTGATATATCATAAAACAGAAGGTAACAATATTCAGCTTTGCTTTGGAATTGATAGCAAAGAATGGAAAGTTGAATATGGCAAGCAAAAGGGGGCCATGTAGCTGGAGATTGGTACTAACAGTGTCTGCTGCCCTGAATCCATACTAGCATGGTTGGCTTGACTGATGTGCTTCTGAGGCTGCTGTATTTCTCAGAATCTTCTTGTATATGTGTGTGCTGCTGGTGAATGTCTTGTGCTTCTTTGTGTTGTAGCTGCTGTTGAGAAGATGGATGTCTATCCATCCTGCTGCTGCTGTTGCTGTTGCTACTGCTGCTGTGGAGGTATTCTGCTTCTGTGTGTTGTGGATTCTGCTGGGATAGTGATTGTATTTCCTTCTTGCTGCTGCTACTGCTGCTACTGTTGTCACTGCTGTTGTTGCTGTTGTTGGTACTTTTGCTGCTGTTGCTGCTGCTGTTACTGCAGGTGTAGCTGTTATTACTGTTACTGTTGCTTTTGTTGTGTTTGGGAAAAAGCTGCACTTGTGTTTCTGTTGCTTGCAGCTTCTGTTGAAATGTTGAATGTCTGTGTATTCTGCTGCTGTTCCTGGTTTACTTTTACTGTTGCTGCTGTGGTTGCAGTTGTTGTTCCTGCTGCTGAATGATTGTCTTATGCTGCTGCTGCTGTAAAGTTGTTTGTTGTCAGCCTTATACTTGTGAGAGACTGCACTGTGTTGGTCCTGTGAGCAATGGTGTATGATAAGGGCCATGGTAATTGTTGCAATTGTATTAGACTGAGCACTGAAAGTGCTAATACCTCACAATGCAGTTGTAACAATGACCAGGGCCTGTGTGAGCTGCTGCTTCTGGATAGTCTGCTGCTTCTATGAGATTGGTAGAGATGTGTATGTAACTGTATTGAGCCTTTGGGATATCTATCTCCTTATGGATAGATGTGATGATGACTGGCTGTATGAATGTATCTGTGGCTTGGTGATTGGTTGTCCATCTTGCTGTTGTTGTTGACGTTGCTGTTGCTGCCAGTGCTGCTGCTGTTATTGCTGCTGATGTTGCTGCTGTTACTGTTGTGGGACTGTGTGTTAGCTGTGTGGTTCTTGTGAGGATGGTGTATTGTGATGGCCCTGATGTCTCCCTGCATTGATGACTTATGCTGATATTGTGATGGCCCTGATGTCTCCCTGCATTGATGACTTCTGCTGATAGTTACTGCTAGTGTTGATGAGGTCTTTCTATCTCAATACAGGTATGACTAGCTGAATTGATGTACTCTTGAAGCTGCTACATTCCTCATATGCTTCCTGCTCTGGTGGCTTCTGTTGATGGTGATTTCTGGTTCTGCAATGATGAGTGCAGCTGAATTGGTGACTACTGCATTCCTTGAAATATACCTGTGTTTTTATGTGCTGCTCCTGCTGATTGTCTTGTGTTTCTGTGGGTGGTAGCTGCTGTTGCATTGATGAGTATGCATCCCTGCTGTTGCTGCTAATGCTGTTGCTGTTGTTGGTAGTGTTGTTGCTGCCTCTGTTACTACTGTTGCTGCTGATGATGCTGCTATTGCTGCAGCTGTCATTGGTGCTGTTGTTGTAGTTGTAGTTAGTTCTGTCATTAGTTACCTGATGCCTATTTGAATGATGCCTTGTGTTGATCCTGTGAGCAATAGTGATGGAGGGGGCCATAGTAGTTGTTGCAACTGCAATAGGATGAGCACTAGAAGTGCTAATATCACACATTGCAGCTGTAACAATAACCTGGACCCTTCCGACCTATTTGCTTTTTGTATTCCTATATGTTAGTGGCTGCCTTTGAAGCTACAGTAGTGAAGTGGTGCTATGTCCTGTACCTGCAAAACTCAACAGACATGTTAAGGGGGGATGTTCCTGTTGGCTTAATGGTTGTGGCTTGTGTGCTGGTAGCTTAAGTATGGAATTCTGCACTAGGCTAGTGTTGTTGTATCCTAGCTGTGTGGTGGTTTGAACTACTGCTTCTTCCCTCAAGTATATGCTCATGGTATTCATTTAGGTACATTGTGGAACATCATGTGTGGTGGTACAGTGCTCCTGCTAGCAGCCATGCTTCTTGTGATCCTTGGTGATGGGAGATATGTTCTAGGAGATAATCCCTGATTCTGAATGACATCATTCTGATGGTATTCCCCATTAATGGCTTCTGCAAGGAGATCGCAATGTTGGTCCTCTTCTGTGGCATCACTTGGTCCGGCTTCTTCCTCAAAGACTCCACTCATCTCATCCTCTGAAAGGTCTATATTCATCCTGTTGTGAAGAATGTTTGTTTAGAGGACATTCTTCTAGTGGGGCAGATGCTAGAGCAGTGTGTTTATTCAAATCCTTCTGGATGGAGCTATTTTCGTCCTGCCTGCCTTGCTCATGGTCTCTGTTAGCAGAGAAATTTCTCTCTTGTCCTTCCTGATCATTGATAGCTAACATAGGTTGTGACAGGGGAGGGTCAATAACAGGATCCTTATATGTTTTCATCTTGTCAGAAGTGCTTATCTCAGAGTTGTCTTTTAAGTGTGCAACAGAGGTTTGTACTGGGGTGGTGAACTCTTCAGAGGTCTGCCTTTCACATGGTTCAGTAATGGTGATTCATGAGGTTTGTTTTCTCATTGCTTTTCTCTTTTTCTGGCTTGGTTTATTTTTGGATTTGGGAGTTTGTATGCTGAAATCTGACACTACAGGAGCTTTCCCTTTTAGGAGTCTCCTCATAGTGTCTTCCTACTGATCAGTTTGGTATTAATCTGAGATAATTATGTCACAATCCACTTCTCCCATAGTATTTTCTGTATGAGGCTCTGCAATATCAGCTGGTACAGGGGCACTAAGGGGGGCCATCATATGGTCAATCAATTGTGCTCTAGCATACTCATGCAGAACATAAAGGAATCCCAACCCCAGTTGGTACCCCATCCTGCAAAAACCTGGTTTTCTCCTGACATTTCTCTGTTCCTCCATCAATTTCATTATCAATAGAAATAACAGGGGGCTCATAGGAATGGGACACATTATTGATATCTCCAGAAGCATGATCTTGGTTCAATGCCCCTGGAGGTACCTGATATGATGTAGGGGGTATACCTGACTGTGTAGTTCTGGTGATTTCCTGTGTGGATGCAACATCAACAAATTGTGTTGCATGTTGCTTGGGTATGTAAATTTGTTGCAACTTCTTGTTGGCTTGAGAATTGCCTTTGAAATGTTTCTTTTTCTGAATTTGACATTCATCATTTAATGGAGCAGCTTCTGCAATTTGATGTTCCTTGCTCTTTTGGTGCTCCTTAGCTTTTTGATTACTGTTCTGCTCCTTTGCTGCCTCATTTGGATTTAAATTCTATAATTTTGGCTTTTGTTGATCCCTGTGCTGACTGCCTTTGGTGTGACTTTAAATTGTGGCTTGTGCATCTTTCTCTGCAGCTGATGAATCTTCCTTCCTTCTTTGATTTTCCTCCTCTATATTTTTAGTTTGGCAAGCTTGAAATGAGTGATCCTGGTGCCTGCAGTATGTGCAATACTCTGGTAGGTTGTCATATTGAATCTGTAGCCATTGACCTTCCCCATTAGCATCATCATCATATCCAAGCCATACATGAGTAGGCAGATCTTTGGTGAGGTTAACCTGCATTTTGATCTTTGCTACACTGCCTCTGGTCTTCTGAAAGGAAGCAAGGTCCAAAAATAGAGCTTTACGAACAGGAGATAGCAGTGGGGTCAATATCTCCATATAGTATAGATGCCATGGCAGTTTAGGGATGACAATCCATATAGGGACTATTGGTGAATCGTCATTAGGCTTGAATGATGGGTTCCATGCTTCCAGTTTCATCATTTGGCCATGTATATAAATATATTCCTTGGTCCATACTATAGCATGATCATACTCATTATCAAGATCAATATAGAATGTCCTGGCATTGAAATGAGCAATCTTTACCCCTCCTCTGAGCTCAATTAGGGCTATGAAACTCTTCCAAATCATCTCCATTTTGGGCATGGTATTGAGGAATTTTCCTACCACAGTATACTTGCATCTCTCTGCAAACTTGACCATATAATCTTCTTTTTTGAAAATCATTGCTGGCTTACCTTGTTTTGTGGTGATGACTGGTGGAGTAAACTAAATTTGTACAATCTCTGCTTCATGTCTGGCCCTCAATCTGTTGACAAAAGAGTGTATGACAGGGGGGGGGGGGAGTTGAGTTGGTTTTGTGTCTTGGTGTTAGCACTGTTAACAGTTGGGGTAGCTTGAGTTGTTGGTGAAACAGAGATGGGAGTTTCTGCATTTTTGACTGGTGACTTGAAGTTTTTGTTGGGGTGCTTTGACTTATCAAAGTTTCATGAAATCTTGATAGGAGCTTCATTTGAGGTTGATGGATGTGTCTTAGGTTATTTATCCGTTGTGGTAGTAGGCAGGACGACAATATGTGTGTCTGTGGCTTCATGAAATGATGTGTTAGTGCTTCTGGGGCTATTGTACTAGCAGTTGTAGGCAAGGCAACATTGTTTAGCTCTTCACCAGCAGGATAATGCACTTGAACTTGTTGTCGAGCAGCCTGAGACAGCACACCAGTACTATCAATCTGCTGCCCTGCTGTGGGAGGGTGGACAATTTGATCATCATCTTTTTGATGCGATTCTTGTATTTTTGCTTGATGACTAGTTTCCTTATTTACCTGAGAAGGTTGAGGAGCAACATGGTCACCTGATTGAACTGCTACAGTGGCTTTAGCATTTTGTCGAACATCTGGTATGCGCGACACTGCTAAATTCTCTTTTTGCAATGTTGTGGAGATTGGCTCAACCAAAATTGAAATTGAAGGATGGGAAATGATCTCCTCAACATCAGGAGTCGTTTCGCATTGGTCTTGAGCCAATTGGTTTAGGGGATCTTCATGCGCGACCAACTGGTGTGGTTTTCGACTGTTCAGCTGATCAGACTCTCGATTACCACAGTTGAATCTTCTAAATTTTGGAATGGAGATTGGGATGGACTTGGAGAAGGATCCCCAGCACATGGAAACACTCAAATTGACCTAGAAGCGATCGTGGAAATATTTGGAACTCCCAAGCAATCTTATCGCTACAGTGATCCCCCTACTCTTTTGTCAACAGATTGAGGGCCAGACATGAAGCAGAGATTGTACAAATTTAGTTTACTCCACCAGTCATCACCACAAAACAAGGTAAGCCAGCAATGATTTTCAAAAAAGAAGATTATATGGTCAAGTTTGCAGAGAGATGCAAGTATACTGTGGTAGGAAAATTCCTCAATACCATGCCCAAAATGGAGATGATTTGGAAGAGTTTCATAGCCCTAATTGAGCTCAGAGGAGGGGTAAAGATTGCTCATTTCAATGCCAGGACATTCTATATTGATCTTGATAATGAGTATGATCATGCTATAGTATGGACCAAGGAATATATTTATATACATGGCCAAATGATGAAACTGGAAGCATGGAACCCATCATTCAAGCCTAATGACGATTCACCAATAGTCCCTATATGGATTGTCATCCCTAAACTGCCATGGCATCTNGTGTGTCTGTGGCTTCATGAAATGATGTGTTAGTGCTTCTGGGGCTATTGTACTAGCAGTTGTAGGCAAGGCAACATTGTTTAGCTCTTCACCAGCAGGATAATGCACTTGAACTTGTTGTCGAGCAGCCTGAGACAGCACACCAGTACTATCAATCTGCTGCCCTGCTGTGGGAGGGTGGACAATTTGATCATCATCTTTTTGATGCGATTCTTGTATTTTTGCTTGATGACTAGTTTCCTTATTTACCTGAGAAGGTTGAGGAGCAACATGGTCACCTGATTGAACTGCTACAGTGGCTTTAGCATTTTGTCGAACATCTGGTATGCGCGACACTGCTAAATTCTCTTTTTGCAATGTTGTGGAGATTGGCTCAACCAAAATTGAAATTGAAGGATGGGAAATGATCTCCTCAACATCAGGAGTCGTTTCGCATTGGTCTTGAGCCAATTGGTTTAGGGGATCTTCATGCGCGACCAACTGGTGTGGTTTTCGACTGTTCAGCTGATCAGACTCTCGATTACCACAGTTGAATCTTCTAAATTTTGGAATGGAGATTGGGATGGACTTGGAGAAGGATCCCCAGCACATGGAAACACTCAAATTGACCTAGAAGCGATCGTGGAAATATTTGGAACTCCCAAGCAATCTTATCGCTACAGTGATCCCCCTACTCTTTTGTAAATCTGTAACTGCTGGGGAGTTGTTTTGAGATGTTGTTTGTTGAGGATGATGCGCAAGGATATGGGGAAGGTTTTGGGACCGGTCCGGTGGTTTTCCACCGGCTGATGGCATAGAAACGACCATCGTCGCTGAACAGCGACATTGTTCACTTGTGTCGCCTGTACAAAGAACGTTTGTGCAAATGGCGGCGCAGCAGGATTCTCTTATGTCGTCACTTGGCTTTTATCACCTTTATTTTCACATCTATGTTAAACTCTACTTTAGTCTGTTATGTTTTAATGATTTAATTATTGATAAGTGATCAACTTTCCTATTTTTGAGACTAGGCTCCATCACGACCCCTATGGTGGGATTCGGGGCGTGACAAGTTGGTATCAGAGCTCTCATGGGTTCTACGAGTCATGAGAAATTTTAGTAGAGTCTTGTGGATCGGTGCGGAGACTTCTGTACATATCTTCGAGAGGCTACAGAACTATTAGGAAATCCCACTTCTTTCATTCCTTATCGTACGGATTCACTGATATCGGAGTTTTGAGCTTTTGCCTTTCTATTCTCTCATAGATGGTGAAGACACGGGCTTCAGTTGCTGTTGATGTTGCCCCCAGGGCCGGTGTCGCTAGAGACCAGGGTAGAGGCAGAGGTGGGGCTTGCGCCGTAGCGAGGGGTCGTGCTAGGTCCGTGGCTGCGGAGCCACTACTAGTTTCGGCTGGGGAGCAGGTACATGAGGGGCCTGTTGCTATCCCTGGACTTCAGGAGACCTTGACACACTTTTTGAGCATGTTTGGTCTTTGGCTCTGTCAGGGTTGATTCCGGCAGCACCAGCTACTTCAATGGCTGGGGGAGGAGTCCAGACTCCAACTATACATACTCTAAAGTAGCAGGCTCATGTTGATCAAGCTCCGGGTGCTATACCAGTTCAGCCCGAGGTCGAGCCAGTTGCATCGCTTGAGGAGCAGAAGAGGTTAGTGAGGTTCTAGTAGTTACATTCTCCTCATTTCAGTGGAGGGGCCTCTGAGGATGCACATGGTTTATTGTATCATTTTCACCACATTATGTGTACTATGGGTTTGGTGGAGAAGGGCGACGTCGTCCTAACTACTTTCAACTGAATGGGCCGGCATATAGAAGGTGGCAGACTTATGAGGTGAGTCGGACAGCTGGTGCAGCACCACTTACTTTGGTCCCAGTTCGCTTATCCTTTCTTGAGGGAGTTCATTCCCAGACCCGCGGGGACGAGTTGCGCATCGAGTTTAAGCAATTGCGCCACGGGAGTATGACTGTGTCCAAGTATGCTATGAGGTTTATAGAATTATCTCGCCATGCACCTGTTGCACCCTATTTTGCACTAGTCAAAACAAGATTCAACTTGTGATTTCACGGTCCGCATTTTCCATCGCAGATTTGGCATGAAGAATTTTGTTAGATGATTCTGCGGTTCATTCTACGGCCGTATAAGTGGTATGCGGACATATCGCAAACCAATCTAGACAAGCCCAGTTCTTGGCATCGTTTTCGTGGTCCATTTTGTGGGTCGCGTATCTATTTTACGGTCCATTCTGCGACCGCATACCGTAGTTCGAAGGGTCTATTTTCCAATTTTTATAACCCGACCCTATTCTGATAAATAGCCTTTCGGACTCATTTTGCAACGAATGTCTGGTAAATTTAGAGAGAGGTAAAAGTATTTTAGAGAGAGAAAGGGAAGGCCTAGCATTCTAATCACATATTCTTGCACCAATCTTCAAGAATAAAGGAAGCTAATCATTAGATTATCATTTATTGGGTAAATCCTACTCCTAAGCTTTCATGCAAGAGGTTATGAGTTCAAGTATATTGCGAGGTTGGAAATAGGCCATGCATGTGACAATAGGTTGTAGTATGTGGGGTTAATGAATCATTTTGGTTAGTTTCTTCTTGAAATTGGTTGAGGGAGGAAGGGACTACCATTTAAGAGCTATGTAGTTTATTTTGCATGCTATGTGTTTGACAAAATTCCTAAGAGAGTTACACCATGAGAATCTTTCTAGACACCATGAGAATCTTTCTAGTTATTAACTGATTTTCGCTATCTTCCTATAGATTGTTATTGCTAGAAGTGTTGGGGCATTGTAGTAATTTATTGAAAGCTCAAAACAAGGTATGTTGGCTAAACTACTCTCTCAGAATTCAATTCGATGATGTTCTCGTAAGTTTCAAGTATGGTTTGTGTGTTAAAGTGTTATAACTTAAATTCATGTTTCAAATGGAAGTCCATTATGCATAACTTGGAAAGAATACTCAATGCGTCTAAAACTCCTATTGCTCATAAATATACTTAAGGCCTTGATTTTGAATGTTCATAGTGTTGATAATCTATAAAGATGCTTGAAAGTGAAAGAAGTAAGTTGGAAATATAAAGTGAGGCCAACATACCAAGAATGTAAATTATACTTGTGGCCAATGGTGCCAAGTAAACGAAATGATGTGAGAAAGGTTATGAAATGAGCCCTGATTCAACTATTCCAAATTGATTTCGAAAATAGATTTTCCTAAAAGCTTATGTACTCAAGTCATGCCCGAATGTGACTGATTTAACTAATACTATGCTTTGTATGTATTTCCAATGTGTTTTGAGCTCATATATATTCATGAGTTAACTAATGCTATGCTTTATATGTATTTCCAATGTGTTTTGAGCTCATATATATTCATGAGTCGAAATTCTGTATTGCCCTTTTGGGAAAAAGTATTTCAACAATAAATGATGTGTTAAAGATTTTTTTATTGTGACTTAATTATATTATACCCCTTTTTGGGAAGAAAAACTGGTATGAAATCAATGTAATCAAGCACTTATTTCTCATACGATTAAACCTTGTGAACTTACACTTGCTAAGGCCAAATGTGCCAAACGGTTTATTGGAAGAGAACTTTTTGTACAAATTATTATCGTTTTGGGAATCTAAATTATGGTATTGTGATTACACCTCTACCCGCATACACTGGGGAGAGGCGGCAGGGCCGCTTTGTGGAGAATTATGGTACTGTGGGTACATCACCACCCGCATACATTGGGGATAGGCGGTAGGGCCCTGTTGTGTAGAATTACAGTATCGTGGTTACATCTCCACCCGTATACATTGGGGTGAGGCGGCAGGGCCACTTTGTGTAGAGTTGTGGTATTGTTATTACACCTCCACCCGCATACATAGGGGTGAGGCTGCAGGGCCGCTTTGTGTAAAGGTGGTTGCAGAGGATCCTCGACTTAAAATTTATAAATGTTTTTGGGAGCTCTTAATAAATTTTCTTTGACTTTAACGGCTATCTTAGCCCTTTATTTGTTACCATGATTCATCATATCTATGTTGTATTTCCAAATCCTTGAATAGATGTTTTGGTTTTTATATTAGTAATATTCCATATGTACTAACGTCCCTTTGGCAGAGGGCGCGACATATTTAATGGATGCAAGTGGTTCATCAGCGAGCGTTCTTGATCCTCGATAGAAATTACTCCCTATTCAGCAGGTTTTGGTGAGCCCTACTCTGCTCCGGGCTTTATGTTATTTGACGATGTATTTTGTGCTTTGAGCTATAGCCAGGGCCTTGTCTCCAGCACTTCCATTCTTCACTTTTGTTGTACATAGAGGCTCCGTAGACAGGTTGTGGGTGGTGTTTGATGTTAGGTAAAGAACTAGAAGTGTTGGTATGTGGCACACATGTTTTTCATCATATCTATAAACTTGTAATATTTTTGAAGTCGTAAATGAATCTCTTTTGAATAATGGGAAAAAAATGTGGAATACTTGACGCTTCTCATGTCTACACCACTTGCACAACTAGCTAGAGGTGGAGGAGAGGTGGTAGAGGACGTGCTAGAGGGGGAGGCCAGGCCCGTGGTTATGCTTTCTTTGGTAGTAGTGAGGCCGTTGCATCAGATGCTATCGTTACAAGTATTGTTCCGGTATGTCATAGAGATGCATCAATTTTATTTGATGCAGGTTCTACTTATTTGTATGTGTCATCCTACTTTGCTACATACTTGGATATGTCTCGTGAATCTCTGTATACTAATTTTTATGTGTCTACGCTCGTTGGGATTCTATTTTGGTAGATCGTGTCTATCGTTCTTGTATGGTCACTATTGGGGTCTACGAGACTAGTGTTGATATTTTTTTTTTCATATTGTGGGTTTTAATGTGATGTTGAGTATGGATTGGCTATCTCCGCATCCTACTATTCGTGATTCTCACTCTAAGACAGTGACGTTGGCTATGTCGGGATCACTGAGATTGGAGTGGATGACTATTGATAAGGTCCTAATAGGTTCATGATTCATATGTGGTATTTGAGGATTTTCGGATTTTTATATGGCTAGCTTTGAGATCTTTGCTAGATGATGTGTAGACTTGCGGTACTTCTATATCATTGTTCACTCAACATGGAAGTATTAGAGCGATGTAGGTAATGGATTTGGATTCGGATTCAGAGAAGCTCCTTTCAAAGCGAGCTTTTCCGAATGAGTTACCTTCAGGTTTAGCAGTCTGCATGACTTGGTTATGTTAGAGCGAACCCAGTTCTGATGATTTGATTATGTGCGAATGGATTTCGAAGAGTTTGGGATGGTTTCGACACGAATTTGCGATTGATGTACTCCACATGCATGGAAGTCTATTACGTGTTATGATTTTGTTCTACATGATTGAGTTAGTGAAAGGTTTTCAATTGATGGGATGTCTATCCTAGTTTTGATTCAATGCTGAAAATGGGATCCTCATGTTTTCATATTATAGCATGATAGAGGTAATGCATCGCGCAGGATTAAGATTTCCTAGGCAAAGTTGTGGTGCATTTTTGAAAGAAAGGTCATGAGTTCTAGATGATATGGGAGATTTCAGATGCTTAGAGGATGTTAGTACTACCTTGTATCTCCTGAGAAGGGTGTGTGTGTTAGGAGACGCACTGTGTTTTTAACTTCCGGATGCTTGACCAGCATTACGGTAATCACCTAGATATTGACCGCTGAGGTTCAGTGTTTTTTACGAAATGGCGCAAAAGACTTATGTGAGTATTTTCTGTGAGATGATTTTGTATGAGTGATGTGTCAGTTATTGAGTGATGGAGTTAAGATCGGATATGGAGATTCTAGTATTCTTGAGGTTTAAAGGTTGGATACTCAGAGGCAGACTATTCCTTGGTTGTGGACTATGAAAATATGTTAAGACTTAGACAGATGATGGTGTGTTATGGATAGGTTACTATGGACTTTTGGAAGGTTATTTACCTATTTTAGGATGATCTGGATTGATTTGGTGATCCATTAGTATGCTTAATGAGAATGTGTATCCGACATCAGGTCAGGTTTGATCACTCTTGCAGATCATTTATTGTGGGTCTATCACTGGATGGAAGGGAGGTTATCTGTCACCCTAATTGTTTCATATGTTGTTTTCTTATGCTATGATGGGTTGTGATACTACTTGGTTATTCACATGTATGATATGGTTTTGTTCAGTCCTTGTGGAGAGATTTGGAGCGAGGTTGATCTTGGGATGTTGAGTTGCTTATTGCTCCTTAACCATGCTTTTCCTATCGGCGGTGTTACACCCTATGTTTTTATATGTGAGAGTACGTTGTAAGTCAATTAATGTAAGCTTAGAAAGGAGATCGTCTTTGAAAGTACATAAAGTAAGTTAATCATGCTACCTTGAAGGTTACAAATATTTAAGATTATGGATAACAAGTACCAAGAGGATTAGAACGCTTAGAAGCAAAACGAATTGAAGAAAATAAGTTTCAACGAAAGTCGACAAGTTGGGAATGTTATAACATGTACTTTTGGGGTGAGACTAGGGTGCTTAACATGATAAGGAGGTAATTTTATAAGTAATTTAGTCGTATCAGAGTCGTGTTTTATGTCTAGAAGTCAAGCGGGTTGTGGAAAAAAAGTTGGCAAAGGTCATAACAAGTTATATTCATAAATGTACTGAAAATTAGGTCAAATGTAGCTGAGCTTTTCTCCAAAAATATTCTTGGAATTACGGGATAATCTACATTCCGAATTGAAGAATGTTAGTCTAATTTCTAACGCATTAAACCGTTCGTCGATATGACATCGGAGTAGAGAGATATTTGTATTTTTGCGAGACTGTGTAGAATGAATAAGTGACAAATAGGTATGTGTCACCTACTTGCTTAAATGAAAGGACCAAATAAGTCCAAAAAGGGGCTGGATGGGGTCGGCCAAAGGGACATTTTAAGGCCTGATTTCCTTCATATATCACACTCATTATAGAGCCAAAAATTAGAGATAAACCCCAGCAAACCTCTCCCAGAATTTCAACACAAAACCCTAAATGATTTTCTCTTCTTTTCAAGTTCTAGTTGGAGGAAAACCTAAGGGTTGAAGAACCAAGTTAGGAGCTGAGATCTTCACCAAATAAGGTAAGTGTACTGACTTCTTTCATCCATTTTTTCTGCTGGAAAAGTAGAGAAATTAATTCTATAATTGTACATAGGACGGTGATCGAAAGCCAGGAATTCGAGTCATTCAACTTGTAGTGGATTGTTTTGTGGGCTGTTTCGTGTAGTTGTTGGCTGTCTGTTTTGCTACTGTTTTATAGAGTTTGAGAGGATAAAGGGTCTGGAGAAACACCACATAATGGAAGAATGGTTGGCTGGTCGTTCATCGTTAAATTTTAGGGTTGTTTGATACTACTATGGTTGCAGTTTTGTGTATGAAGTGATTGGGGTGTGTTGGGCTGTTTTGTGGTATTTTATGATGGATATAAGGTTGAAAAATTATGTATATATGATTTTATTGTTTGTGATATTGTATTTGATGTTATTATCTTGAATATGGAGGAAGTGAAGATTATAGGGGAGATGCTGCCCGCTTTAATATAAAATAAGCTTGTTGTTCAATGTACAGTAGTTGCATATTTTGTAGCGTAACGATAGCCCTATTATCGTTGTTGTAGATTAAAGTGCAAAGAGACGAGTTCAACATGGTTATTGGGTAGATTATGACAAGGTATTTTAAGGCTAAACCTATTCCTTCATTTTGGCATGATCATGTCACTACATGAGTTTGGTAATGAGATATAAAGAGAAGTTTGTATTCCTGCGTACATTATCCCAGTCTATTAAGTTATAGAATTCTCCCTTATTGGAATTTACATGCAATTAAAATATTGTCTTCTTCTGGTCAAGAGAGTAGAGGGTATATATACACACACACATAATCTTCTAGTATTTTCAGCACCATCGAGCTATAATCGATAGGCAGGCCCCTATTGGGCAACCTCAGATCAGATGGTAAGTTATATACCAATCCTACTGTGGCCGAGCACCTCCGAGCAAGCCCAGAATAGCTGAGATACCGAGCCTAGTATGGCCGAGGGCCTACGAGTGAGCCTACTATAGGAAGTGCAGTTACACGTACCAAGCCTTATAGGGTCGGACAACTATTTTACTTACTATATTGGGAGAGTTGATTCAGTATCAGCAGGTAAGCATATCTTAATATCATCTTTGACTCTCAGTTACTTTTAGTTATTATATTATTAGTTCAGTCTTAGCTTTCGGTTATTGTATTGCCTTACATACTCAGTGCATTATTTTGTATTGACGTCACTTTTGCCGGGGATACTGCATTTTATGTCTGCAGGTCCTGATAGACAGCTGGATAGACCTTCCTAGTATACAAAGCCAAACATCAGCTTGATTGATAAGCTCCACTCCTGCGAAGTTACCAGGTCTAGACCTTGGAGTCCATTTTATATATACATTTGATGGGTATGACGAGGCCCTGTTCCGACCATGATACAGTTCAGTTATCGTTAGAGGGTTTTAGACGAGTCCTGTATATTTTGTATTATCAGTATTGTGGCCTTTCCATCCCTATGTATATGTTCAATTTCGTATTGCTGGTTGTAGATGTTCATGGCGGCCTCGTCGGCCTCCACAGTCATATATATGATCTTTTAGGTATGTTTACCCCTAAGATGGGAGAGACATTATTTTCAAACGAATCAGAATATGGCCTCATCAGCCTTGATTGGTATTGTCATCTTGCAAGTAGGCCTCATCAGCTGAAGTTGAGGTCTACCTCTCCAGAGTTCATAGTTACAGGGTGGTACGCTTGGGCCGAGTATGGCATCGGGTGCCGGCCATGCCTCCCCAGGTTTGGGGCGTGACAGGTGGTATATTATGATATCGATTTCTCTATGGTTAGAGCCATGCGTTTTGTGTGTCCGTTGTTGATACATATGAGGTTGTTGATTGTGAGCATTATGGCTCGATGGGTATTCCGTGTCGAACAGTATGTTTGGACCGGGCTACGTACCGCAATGGGGTTATGTTACAGATTCTTTGTGGTTAATTTGTGTGTTTTTGCCTCTCCCTTATGGGATGGATTCATAGTATGGTACCATTGCGGGTTGTACCTATTGGACTTGCCGGATAGTTCTCTCATCCGATTCTCCTTCCATCTTCAATTATATTTGACGGATTGATTCGTATGTGACTAGGTGACATTTGGTCTGGCTTATCAGTTGAATAGCTTGCACTAGATGAGACGAGATAATTGAACTTGGAAATAGTGCAATGGCACTTGGATGAGGTATGTCTGGGTAAGAATGTTATTAGTCAGCTTAGAGTTTGGCATTAGTTCTTGTCGGGCAAGAGAACTCAATGACTTGTTTACTAGGTGAGTGGTTATGAGTTTCTACATGTTTCATACATCATTTGTAGTGTTGTGAAGGTTTGGAACAAGGTTTTATTTATTATGAGGTTTTTTATCGGTATCGAGTTTAGTAAAGAGCAGCTACCATAGTAGGAAGATAATATTATGAGTACATGAGTTATGTGGTATATCATATGATTATATCTTAAAATATTGTTACTGCTTGATGCAGCTTGGTAAGACTTATACAGTGTATAGATGCGAGAATCAGGTTCATAAGGAATTTCAGATGTTGAAAATTGGGTTCTAAAATTTATGGACTAAGGTTGAAGAATGAATCTTTAGATAGGTTGTGGTTATGGGCTTATATGGGCTTATATGGATTGTGGTGACATGGGATGACCCATGGGTATGTGTATGGTGATTTTATACAATGATTTGATGGCTTTGGAACGACTCTTAGCACGTTTGAGTACGAATGTTTGTTTAAGTGGGGGAGAATGTAACGACATGATCGGTCGTTTCGAGCTTTGGCATTTCGTTCGGTGGTTTGAGTTCTTGAACAGCTTCATAGGAGGTATTACGACTTGCGTGCATGGTTGGCTTGGTTTCGGGAAGATTTCGAAGTGATTTGGAACATTTAGTTCCTAACTTGGAAGCTTAGGTTGGAAGTGTTTACCATTATTGACTTTTGTGTATTTGACCTCGGATCAGAGTTATGATGGTTCCACTAGATCCGAATGTGATATTTGACTAGGTCGTATGCCCCGGATTTGTGTTCCATGTTCTAGATGATTTTGGGGCTAATTGTCGAAAGTTAGAAGTTTGATGACTCGAAAAATTGATAGGTTTGACCTATAGTTGACTTGTGGTTATCAATGTCCGTTTGAGATTCCAAGCCTTGGAATAGGCTTGTATGGGATTTATGAACCGTGTGTAAACTTTGAGGTCATTTTGATTTGTTTAGGCATGTTCGGCGTATATTTGGAATTCTGGAATTTGATAATTTTCATTAAGCTTGATATGGTGTGCAATTCATGGTTTTGATATTATTTTATGTGATTTGAGGCCTCGAGTAGGTCCGTATTATGTTTAGGGATTGGTTGGTTTGACTGGACGGGGTCCCGTGTGCCTTGGGTGTGTTTCATAGTGGTTTCGCACCATTTTCTGTTATTTTGGAACTACTCATTTTTTGATGTTCTAGTGTTCATCGCGATAGCGCATGAAGCACCGCGATTGCAGAATGTTTTTTGGTTACAGGAGAATCTTGATCTTTGTTTCGTGATGGGGATGTTGCGTTCGTAGAGAATGATAGGCAGTAGCCTTCGTATTTGCAACATGGGCGTTGCATTCATGTAAAGGAAAGCTGGCTGGAAGGTTTGCGTTTGGAAATCGCGTTTGCGTCTCAACTATTGCGTTCGCATAAGACAGCAGGTGGAAGGCATTGCATTCACGGAGGACCTTCACGTTCGCGAAGAAGGGGCAGCAGCTAGGGATGAGTTTTGGCCATCATGATTGCGAATTGGGTCCCATGATCACGAAGTGAATAACTGGGAAAATGTAATTTTTTTTATTCAAATCCACTAGGCATTGTGCCTAGGGTTAGTTTTTATATGTATAAAGTAAGAATAATATAAGGGAGGGGGACATGAACCTTACCTCCACACCTATGGTGGAAAACCAATTCCTTGTCCAAACATGACAATCAATTGGATCCTATAAACTATGTGAAGTTAGACCTATAACATGATACCATATGCCTATCCATATTAGATAGGCAATTGGACCCCGAAAACGATATAAAATGAAACCTAGGTCAACTATACAAAAAGAGATGAAGGACTCCTTACATGTACAAATGATCCTACTAATACAATGTAAGTGAACTCTCCCTATAAACAATGACAAAAAAAACAAGTATACAAGCAGTCAAAGAGAGCAGTCCTAACGAGCAAGATGTCTATCTTCAACTTGTCTTTTATAATATAACCAAAAAAAGCCTTGGTGAAGAGAGTGTAGTGTGAATTCAAGTAAGGCGTGTGAGTAGACATTCTATTTGTGTTGTAGCTAACAGAAGAGATGGAGCATACAGGATATGGCTGAGGCCGTGTGGCATGCAGCATCAAAGAATTCCAGTGAAACACATATTCTTTGTTGCTGCCTGCGAGTGGCCCCAAAAGTGTTGGGCAGATGTAGTAAATACTTTATTTCAAGGGTTGAGTTATTTTATCATATTTTGAGATTAGGAGCTCGGGTTTGGGCGATTGTGGAAGGGATTTTCACGATTTAGGTTGGGGTAAGTATTTTAGACTTTGATTTGGTTATTATTCATGATTCCATCCTTAATTTTAGCATCTGATTGATGAATCTGAGTGAAGAAAATTAGGTATTTTGGCAAAACTTATGTAAAATGAAAAAAGAGTGGGATTTGAACCACGATTCGCAGTTGGATTTGAATGAAACATGTATGATTGGACTCATTTTTGGATGAGTGTTCGGAATTTGTGACTTTTATCGAGTTCCGGGAGGCGGGCCCTGGTTGACTTTCTAAATTTTGATAAAGAGTGGGGCTTTATTAATTGGCATTGATTTTTATTAACGTATTTTGTATTACTGTGTTGTTTTTTGCTAGATTCGACCCGTTCCGGAAAAGATTTTAGAGGTAAGGGCTTTTTAGAGTATTGATTTGGCTTATTGAGGTTAGTATATTATATAACCTTGTGTGGGGAAATACCCCTTTAGATTTGACCGTAGTTATTTATTCGTGTTATGTGGAAAGCGACGTGTATGACGAGCGTGTAAGCGAGTGGTATGTGTTGTTTATGACCTGATTACACTGTAGGCTATTAATATGCCTTAATTTGATAATGTAATTTATTTGAAGCATGCTTAAACCACTTTGTGATTACATGATCATGATTTCTACATTCGTCTTGGCCATAGTCATACTTTAATTGTTGAACACCCCTCCGCATTTTTTTGTTGTCGTCATACCCTTGTGCACTTTGTTGATTAATTGTGAGCTTATATCTAGATGAAATATGGTATTACTGTTTTGTGATATCGTAGCATATGTGGGCATGTTGAGCGGATTGATTGGAGATGTTAGCACGAGGTTTCTGCCATGCGATTGTGATAGATATTTTTTTTGTTGTGAAAGGAGTATTACTGTCAAATAGGAGAGACAAGGTGGGATATTGTTATACTGTCAGACAGGAGCGACAAGATGGGATATTGTTAAACAAGTTCGACAAGGTGGGACATTATTATATTTTCAGGCAGGAGCGACAAGGTGGGATATTGTTATTGAACAGGCGGGATATTGTTATACTCAGAGCAGAGTGATACGGGTGGCCATTTTTATTGTGACTAAATTGTGGTACGAGGTTCCATATGTTTGTCTTTCTATTTGACGACATATTATCAAAGCTGAGCTTTTACTTGCTTGAGTTGTTATCACATGTTCGGGAGAGGTTTTTGATACTATTTCCATTATATATTCTGTTGTCAGTTTTCTCTTGATATATTGCACATGTTATTTTGACTAGTGAGTTTCATATGACTTGAAACTCGTCACTACTTCACCGAGGCTAGTCTTGATACTTACTGGGTATCGGTTCTGGTGTACTCATACTACGCTTATGCATATTGTTGTGCAGATCCAGGTACGTCGGATCGGGCGGATCAATAGGGAGCCGTTGTGCTTATTGGGGACTACAAGGTACCCCTATTGTTCTGTTCGTGGGACTTGGAGTCACCCTCCTTACTTTATTTTTACTGTGTACGTATTCAGTTATAGCGCGTGACTCTATACTACTTACTTCTAGTGAAATGTTGTGATTATTGTCGTGTTGGCTTGTATCATCTTTATTTCCGCATTTATGTTAAACTCTGCTTTCTTCTATTACGTTTTATAGATTTAAATATTGATAAGTGATCGGCTTATCTAGTTTTAGAGACTGGGTGCCACCACGACCCCTATGGTGGGATACTAGTCGTGACATGAATCTAAGCATCATAATCAATCTAACAGTTCAGCACATAGAGACAATATGCAAGAATAGCAAATCAAGTTACACAGAGTTGACATATCGAGGAGATATGTAATGTTAATCATTACATTAACTAATAAAGCATATAGAGAAAAGATGCATAAATGATATGTATACATTCTGTAGCTAGCATATAGAGTGCAGTAAAAACATGTGTACATCTAAGGAGCTTACATATAGAGAAGATACAAAAGTCCAAACACTAATTAGTTTTCATAATCCACGTGTATGTCATCAATGAGAAACATGAGAGCACGACCCTAAGGGGATGGATCCTTATCCACGCGTTGCATGGACAACTCATGTTCCATAATCATAACATTCGCTCAAACAACTGACGTGCTTCCAAGACAGTCCACATATCACTGAAAAACATATATAAGAATACATGTATACGAACAACAAATATCAAATCACATATTCAAGGACTAAGGATAATAGAATGCTAAGGTGTATGCATGTGCAAAGTGTACAACTACAACTCAGTTTAGGCAGGTATGCCTACAATAAAAAGTATTATTTTCAAACTGATTATCAAAGCTTGTCCATGATCTCAAACACGATTCAAGAAGAACACGAAGTCATACAAATGATCAAAAGAGAAATAGTAGGAAGCACACATGATCAAGTCATACATAGAACTCCTATATACACTCATCACCATGCATATATGTAAGAATAGGAAAGATACATGCCTTAACCGAGAAAAATCTATACTCCAAGAACGACTTTCCCTTAGAAATCACCTCCAACCGGCCCGAATCTAGCCAACAATAACTCAATAATGTCAAACAAAGACATAAGAATCAATTCCAAACAATAAAGCTTCAATATTTATACAATTCTCAAAAGGTTAATAAAAGTCAACTTGGGCCCACATGGAGTCAAGGGGTAGATCCTAACTACCTATAACCCCATGAGTCCAAATATAAGATTACATTCCAAAACCAAATCCAAATCAACCCTCAATCCCCAAAATTCATCCTCTTCAAATGTAGACAAATCTCTAATTTTTCCTCCAAAATCTAATGACTAAAGTGTATAAATCCATGTTAATTCAAGATATACAGTCAAATCTAAGTGAAATTTACTTACCCACAAAGTAATTCAGAAAATATCCTCAAAAGTCTTCTCTAAGCAAGCTCCAAACCTCAAAATAATAATAAATAAGCTAAACCTTCAAAAATATAACATGTACCAGCGATATTGCATCTACGGACAAAAGGTTTGCATCTAGGAGACCGCTTCTACAGTCCCAGGCTTGCATCAGTGAGGCTTAGTAAGGCTACCGACCTTATGCATCTACGGCCCATGTGTCGCATCTGCGGCTCTACAGGTGCACAAATGTCCCAGGACTACCAATCCTCGCAGGCCCACTCACCATCTCCATAGGTGCGCCTTCGCAGCTGTGTTACCCTCTCCGCTGATGCGAAACTCCCCAGATTACCCCAACTTCACAGATGCAACAGACAAGTCCCACCTCCGACCTTGCACGTGCACCTAAACGGTGCGATGCACCAGAACAAGAACTGACAAACCATTCTTGAATGGTCCGAAACCATTCCAAAAATCACCTGAACCTCCCGGGACCCTGCCCAATCCTACCAACAATTCCGAATACCTTACCAAAACCTATCCAAAAGCTCAAAACTCCACGATTAACATCAAAATTAAGAATCGACAATAAAAATCCATCTTTTTTCTTCCAAACTTCCTAACATCAACAAACACATCTGAATCATACTTAAACATTCCGGATTCCAACCAAAGTTCTCACACAAGCTCCACTCAAAAAAATAAACCTATCAAAAGTCCCGGAACACTAATTGGAACCCGATATAATCGAAGTTAACTTTCGATCAAACCTATGAACTCTCCAAACCTTCAATTTACCAACTTTGTTAAATATAGCCAAAAGCTCCTATGAATCTCCGAATCTTAATCTGAGCATACGCCTATATCCAAAATTACCATACGAACTTATTAGAACCGCCAAACCACCAAAATGGGACCGTCTACTCAAAAGTCAAACCTTGATTAACTCTTAACAACTTAAGCCACCAAGTGACACGAAGTGTCTCCAATAACTCTCAAACCTTCCAAATTAACCAATTCTACAAGTCATAAAACAACAAGACACACATGCGAGAAGCATCAAATAGGAGAACATGGCTCAAATACACAAAATGACCGGCAGGGTTATTACATTCTCCACATGTGAAACAAATGTTCGTCCTCGAACGGGTTTAGAATCATGCTTGGAATACCAAAAAAATGATGATACATGATCTGCATATCAGAGTCGGTCTCCCAAGTAGCCTTCTCGACCGGTTGAATCTCCACTGAATTTTTACTGATGCAATATCGTTAGACCCCAGCTTCTGAACCTACCTACCTATCCAAAATGGTCGCCGACTCTTCTTTGTAAGCCAAATTCTCATCCAATTGCACCAAGATGAAATCCAACACATGTGACTGATCTTCATGATACTTTCGGAGCATGGAAACATGAAACATTGGATAAACTCCTTACAAGAAGCAAATTTGTAAGCCACCTCACCAACTCTTTCCAAGACCTCAAATGGACCAATGTATCAAGGATTCAACTTCACGCACTTCAAATCTCATCACGCACTTCAAAGGCGAAACTCTAAGAAGAACCTTCTTATCCTCCATGTAACCCATATTAGAAACCTTCCTATCAGCAAACTCTTCTTCCTGGACTACACTGTATGAAGCCATTCCAAATTCAACTTCACCTTCTCTAAGGCATCATGAACCAAATCTATGCCCAATAACCTAGCCTCACCATACTCAAACAAACCAACCGGAGAACGATATCGCATCCCATATAATACCTGATACAGAGCCATCTTGATATTACACGAGTAGTTGTTGTTGTAGGCAAACTCCGATAAAGGTAGAAAGGGATTCTATTTGCCTACAAAATCAATAGCAAGAGTCCTCAACATATCCTTCAGGATCTGAATGGTTCGCTCAGACTACCATTCTGTCTGAAGGTGAAATCCAGTACTCAACTCCCCCGTCGTGCCCAACTCACGTTGAACATCTCTCTAAAAGTGTAATATAAGCTGATTTCCATGATCCGAGATGATAGAAATAGGTAAACCGTGCAAGTGAACAATCTCTCTAATGTAGATCTAGGCCAGCTTCTCTTGAGTGTAGGAATTTATAAGAGGAAAAAAATATGCCTACCTAGTCAACTGATCAATAATGACCCAAATGGCATCAAAGTACCTCAAAGACTGTAGCAACCCTATCCACCAACAATCTCTTTATCCATCCTTCTCCACCAATAATGTTGCTTCAAATCACGATACAGCTCGTAGAACCTAAATGAATAGAATACCACGAAGTGTGAGCTTCCTCAAGAATAAACTCCCTCAACACATCCACATTAGGAACACAAATCTAACCATAAAATCGCAATAAGCCATCATGGAACCAACTTTTTTCATCAAAATTTCACCGATGTAGCCCCAAGGATGAATACTTGGTGTTGACGGTCAATTTTGACCCTCCCTTTTAAAATTGATTTATTGTACTTAAGTATTTACAATGAATATTTTGAAAGTATTTTCTATCAATAATTACCCATTTTTTTACAAATTAATTATGTATTAGTTTTGAAATTAATAGCCTGGCATCAACATTATGTAACTACAAATATACTTATTATTTTAATAGTATTAAAATAATCTTTAAATACACCATGGAGGTTTTATAACAAATTTAACGAATTACTTATCAAATTTTGATTACTTTGTTGATAATTCAAACTTAGTGTTATAATTAAAAAACAAAGTATTTTATAAATATTAATTACGAAAGTTAGTAGTATATTTGATACTTATTATTTTACTAAATTTTATTGAAAATAATTAAGTTTATTTCAGTTAATTATAAAAGGGTTAAAGACCGAAATGGCTACAATTGCAAAATCTAATTAAATACAAACAGGCTGTTCATTAAATCAATTTCAGCCCAAAATACAGGCCCAAATCGCCTAACCCAATCCGAAATTACCCCCCTCCTATCCACCTTGGCGATCTAGGATGACTCTTGAGGACTAATGGCAACGTGCCACATCACCCGTCCCATTCACTCTCAAAACAAGCACAATTGATTTGGATTGTCGATCCAAATCATCGACGATCCATGTTATCATATTTTCCCTTTTATTTTAAACCCCACGCCAGGTATTATCTCAACTGTTGGATCACACAGATCAAACGGTCCACTTTTTTTGTTAATAACCTTTTCTTTAAAACTTTAAGACCTGAATTATCGAGGTCGTCGATCAAACAATCCAACAGCCCTGATTTCGTCTTTCATTATTAACCTGGAGATACCCCCTCCCCCCAACCTTAACTCATTCTTCCCACAAAAGCTGCCCTAGTTTCCCTTGTCTCTCTAACTCCATCAACCCTAATCAATCACAGACCTTGCACCAATTCGTGCAAGGTCACAAATCCAGTCTTCAAATATTTCCCATTGCCCCTATATTCGCGAATCTAGCCGATTTCCTCCATTTCCATCATTAAATTAAAATCCCCAATCTAAAATCCCAGACCTAAAAGATGAAACTTCAGTTCGTCCGATTTTTCCCTTTATTCTTTCAAATCGGAGCACGCATGGTTGATATCTTCAGCTTCATCATCATTATTCTTTTTTCATAGGTCAAACGTAGTGATCTTTTGATATTAGAGTCTGACCACCGGTTTGAAGACTTCAACGGTCGACCTTCTCTCTTCTCAGCTAGAAAATCCTCACTGTTTTCCCCTATGTTCTTCTCTAATTTCCCTCAGTTCGCTCACATCATTAACTCATCGTCATCTTCCACTAGTGATTTTTAATTTTGTTGAGCCCTAGAGGTATTAATGCCACTATAAAAGGAGCCTTCAATGCTCTAACCTAACAACAGAAGATACACCACGAAATCACTTAACAAACAAAGAAAATATCAATTTTAGTCTTTAGTAGTAAAAGATCAAGCTATGGTTTTCTAACTAGCTTCTAATTTCTTTCTTATTCTGAGCCTTACACTGGTCGGAGTTTGAGTTCTTGATTCTATTCGGCTAAGAAAGAGTCTTTGTTTGGTTTGTTGCTCGAAAGGAGGTCAGTACACCTTCACCCTTCATCTTTTGACTATTTTACTCAAATATCACGAGCATGCCTACTGTCTTCTATTAGTTGTTTTCGTTTATGATGTTTTACCTTAGTGTATAGATGTTATTTCCAGTTTATAATGATGTGTTTTTAATTTATGGTCATCTGTTATGCTTCTGAGCATCTCTAATTGGTATTGATTGAGTTGTTATGTGACCTTAATTACTTCCGTTCTTGAATCCAAATAGTTCACATGATTAAGTTCCTTAATAGCCTCAATGACTTCTCATATTGTCCTAGACTTCATATTCTCATTTAATGATTCAGTTGTAATCCTTATACCTACCACACTATTTTCTGCATTCTGTTGTTCTATTGTTGATGTTGTTGTCCGATAATTCTAATTAAAACAAGCATGAAAGCTCGTTTAATCCTTCATCATTTGGCTGAAGCATGTGAAATTTAAGTGTTTAAATGCTCTCATTCTTTTATAAGTGTTTGCTAACCCTAAGTGAACCTTTCGAGTCTATGAGAGTTTTATGTCTGTGTCTAACTGTTAATTACATCCCTAGGTCTCTTTCTATGAAACAGTCTCATTAAGGGGAACTTTTATGAACATCAGTAACCATTCTGCATGTATCCTGTTATGATCATGTTACCTTCATAAAATAGGTTATAGTCATGTTTTGCTATAGTTGAATGATAACCTTTTTACAATCTCAGTATAACTACTTCATGTTTAGATGTTAATTTTAGTCAGTACAGCTTGAGTTAAACCTATTTGGTACAATGTCTTCCTTGTCTTTCATCCCTTTATGACATTATTGACTTGATCTTATAAAGAGTGAAGCTCATCCTGTTTTTGTAAGATCATGACATTAGTTGAAATATCTATATGTATAGTTGAATGCAAGTTCTGTATGTATCTCTACATATATCTCGTGATTTCATGCCATTGAGTACTGTCTTGAAACTGCATGTAGTCTTCTCTTTTCCCCTTTAATTTTAACATAACCTAGTCTATGAACTTTAATAGAAACTCTTTACTGCTACTGCTTGGACATAATAGCTTTCTTAGTTCCTAATAAGATTAACACTGCTACGAATACTTGATTCCAAAATGAGTTAAGATTGGTAGTTTATGATCCTATTAAGCACTCTTATAAATCCCAGTCTTTGATATGTAAAACTGTAGTCATGTTATAAGCTCTGACTATATTCTGGTACCACTAATAACACTTGTAGAGATTCTAACCATGAATGTTTTGTCTGAGTCTTTGCTGATTTTTTTAAAAGGTTCCAAATGGCATTGTTAACTTATATGTGCAAGACTTGAGTTAAACTAAGCTGTGGTTAGTCCATTAGTGCAAAAGCATCTTTACCCTAAGTTGTAGCTACTCTAAACTATGTGCTATTTGTCCATCTTTGAGATGTTTGATTCCAGTTGTTTGGTTCTTTAGCAAAGACAGTATAGTGTTCCTACCTCTCTGTTTGTAATTGGAAACTTGAGCTCCAGATCAATCTAGTATGTTAATCAGCCTTTGTTACTAGAAGTATAGTCATAAAGAACAAATTGTTTATGTGTTATTCCGTTAAGAAAAGGTATGCTGCTGTGGTAGGGTGTGTTATGATGGTTGGGTGACATTGAAAGGGCCTCATTGGCGCTTAAACCTATTGTGAAAAATGATTAGTTAGTGGTTACGAGTATTTGAGAGTAGATTTTAACTTTAGGTTGGGCTGCTCTTCCCAGTACAAGCATTGCCCTGGCCTTGAGACCCTTGAGAACATTCAAGTGTCGGAGGATTCAAAAGGGGCATCGACCTTGAGTGGAATTATCTCCGTAGCACTTTTTATTGAAAATGTTTATTCTCTTTGGGTTTAGTATTTAATGACAACGAAAGGTGTCCAATGTGTAAGGCCCTGCAAAATTTCACCTTGAACCCGAGTTTTTGTGGTCCCGAGGTAAGATAATGTGTTTGAGGATTGTAGAAATTCTTTGCAGAAAGTAAGCTTGCCGTGGCACGGAATTTTGGGGTTACTCAGTGCGTTGAGGTGTTGAAGGAAAAAGTTTGCAGAACATGGCCGTTCTGACGTCCACTATGCAACTGCAAAACTAGTTTGCGGGCCGCATATCGGCCGCGGAATGAAGCAGAAAGATTTGCCAATTTTGAGGACCATTATGTGGCCCATTATGCGGCCGCAGAACCATAATGTAGGCCGCAGATCCCATTGCCAATCCCATATGAGAAATTTTGGAAGGAGGTTCTGCGTTCCGTTATGCGACCGCATAATTGGTCTACGGACTGCAGACCTATCGCAGAGTGAAGTAGAAATGCCCAGTTCTGGAGGGCCATTATGCGGTCCATTTTGCGGACCACATAAGTGTTATGCAACCGCAGATCTGCATTGGGGCTTTTTAAAATTTTATAACCCCATTTCGTTTATCTGGCCAGAGGGTTCATTTTTTGGGGATTACCTAACATTTTAGAGAGAGGAGAGAGCTATTCTAGAGAGAGGAAAGGGAGGACTAAGGATTTCACTACTCTACTTTGATCAGACCTTGGAATTCCATCAAAAGGAACTTGCTAAGGCTTCAAAAAGGTATGGTTGTGGGAAGGATGGGTCATCAGAGTAGCAGCTCTTGCCATACGAATTGCTCTAATCATGCTTGTAATTCGTCCCTCTTTTATAGATTAACATTGTTAGAAGTATCAGGATGTTATTGTTATAGAAAGGAAATCTCTTCCGAGGTATAAAGGCTAAACCCTTCTTCTAGTATCAAAAATCTTTAATCCCTGGAAAACTCCATCATGCAGATTCGAACTCGAAACATTGTTAAGGTGGGATGTTCAAGCTAGTAAATTGATTCCCAATTGCAAAATGTGTCTGAACCCTCATGTGTTAAATATTTCTATTGTGACTTAATTATGTTATGCCCCTTTTGGGAAGAAAACCTTGTATGAAACAAATATGATCAAACACTAATTTCATATATGATGAAATCTTATGAACTCATATTTTTGTTAAGGCCAAAGATGCCAAATGGATTGATTTGAAAGGAAATATTTTGTATAAACTATTATCGTTTTGAGAATCTAAGTTGTGGTTATACCTTCATCCGCGTACATGTGGGTGAGGCGGCAGGGCCACTTTTAGAGTTATGGTATTGTGGTTGCACCTCCAGCCGCATACATTGGGGTGAGTCGGCAAGGCTGCTTTGTGTAAAGTTGTGGTATTATCGTTACACCTCCACCCGCATATATTGGAGTGAGGCGGCAGGGTCTCTTTGTATAGAGTTGTGGTATTGTGATTACACCTCCACTCGCGTACATTGGAGTGAGGCAGGGCCGCTTTGGGTAAAGGTGATTGCAGAGGATTCCCGGCTTGAATTTATGAATGTTATTGGAAGTTCTTAATAAATTTTTTTTGACTTTAATGGCTATATAGGCCCTATTATTGTTACCATGATTTATCATAGTCATGTTGTATTTCTAAGTCCTTGAATAGGTATTTTGGTTTTCATAGTAGTACTATTCCACATGTACTAGCGTCCCTTTTGGCGGGGTGCTACATCTTTAATACATGCAGGTGGTTCCACAGCGAGAGGCATTGACCAGTGATAGTGGTACACTCTCTTCCCAGCTGACTTGGTGTGCCCCACTTAATTTCGAGGTCGTGCATCTTTTGTTCCTTGTGTATTATGCTCCGAGGTACAGTCAGAGCCTTTTGCTGGCAGGATCATTGTACTCTTTTGTATCTATTAGAGGCTTCGTAGACATAGTGTGGCTTGTGTATTGGTGTCCAAGCTAGTAATGTTGTATGTGTATCACATGTTCCACTTCAAACTATAAAAGTGTTTGTATTTTGAGATTTAAAAATGGAGTAACTAATAGTAATGGAGTTGGGGTTGTTTATTAAATCATCTCAGTGTTTAATTAATAGAATATATCTCCTCTTTATTCATGGATGAGTTGGTTAGAAGGAAATCGAAAAGGCTTGCTCGGCCGGGTTATCTCGGTTGAGGACCGATCGCACTCCCCAAGGTCGGGGCGTGACAAACTTGGTATCAAAGCCTAAGGTTTTACAGTGTCCTAGGATGTCTCAGAGCGCTATCTAGTAGAGTCTTGCTTATCGGTGTGTTGTAGACCATATCTATAATTAGGAGGCTACTTGGACATTTAGGTATATTACCCTTCTTTGATGTTGTCGATCGTGCGATAAATCTAATTGTAAGATTGTTCCTCCTTTAACTCATGCATTGCTCTAACTTTCTGTACATGGCATCTATGAAGAAGGCAAGAATTTTCCAAGGAGTCAATGTAACCCTAGGAGTAGAAGTTGATCCTATATTGTACGATGTAGGTGAACACCCGAGGGGTGAGGACATTCTCCTAATTATAACACCATCTGAATCTACTATTCTTGCTCAGACTGCACCAGTTCCTACGCCTATTGAGGGTGCAACATCCTTCCAACCGATATTCCAGCCCTAGCTTCCGGTCTCGGTATTCTTGATGGGGATCTTAGGGGAGCCATATATATGTTGGCTCAGATAGTGGCCTCCTAGGCCTAGAGATCAAATATTGCACCCACTTCTTCTAGTCAGCAAGGAGATTACGCTGGTTCTAAGGTGAACAAGTTTCTCCAGTTGGATACTCTAGTATTCACAAGTACTGATCCTGAGGAGGACCACCAGGACTTCATTGATGAGATGCACAAGACTCTCCGAGTTATGCGTTCTACTGAGACGGAGGGAGTGGAGTTGGCCTCCTGCTGCCTGAAAGGGGTTGCCTACTGTTGGTTTCAGATGTGGGAGGAGTCTCGTGAGGAGAGGATCCCTCCGGCGAGGGGGAGCGGGGTGGAGTGAGTTCACTATGTCTTTATGGATCATTTCTTGCCTATTGAGATCAAGAGGCCCGTGCCGCTGAGTTTGAGTGTCTGAAGCAGAGTAGCATGAATGTGTAGGAGTACCATATGGAGTTCGCACTCCTGTCCAAGTATGCTATTCATATGTTTCCCACTATAGAGGCTAGAGTGCGCCGGTTTGTACAAGGCCTTGCCCCTTGGTTATTAATAAGGCTGAGACGGCTGCCTTGAATTTTTAATATGAAGTATGGGAAGATGGTGGCATTTGCTCAAGCCACAGAAACCCCCAAATTGAAGAATAGGATGGAGCGAGAGGGTAGCACTAAGTCCCGGTCCGCGGGCAACATTGGTGGTTCTTCCGATGATGGTGGTGGTAGGTTGGCATTTAGGGGAGGGTCATCAAGGCCATCTCAGTCATTCGATCAGTCTTTGATGAGCGCACAGCCATCAGGGCCCAGTCAACAGCAGAGGAGTCATTTCAGGCCTATTCAGGGCAATAGACGACCCCACCAGCAGGGTCGGCCTCGAGGGAGATCCTAGCAGCAGCGAATGCCTCATGCCCTAAGTGTAGGGGATGCAGTTTACGGTCTGCTTCATGGACCTACCTATATGCTTTGAGTGCGGTATGAGCGGTAACATTCAGAGGGATTACCGCTCGTCCCGCCAAATCAAAGGTAGGGGTGCGGTAAAACCAACTAGTTCTGCCGCTACTACATCCGCAGCGCCTCTTCCAGCTCGAGGCACTCCAGTGCCCGCAGGGAGTGGTGCAGCTAGTGGTCGCACCCAGAAGGGCCCAGTAGATTTTACGCTATGCGGAGGTGTCCGAATTCAGAGGCTTCTCTAGATGTTGTCACGGGCATATTGACTGTCCAGTCCCATGATGTATATGCTCTTATTGATCCCGGTTCCACTTTGTCATATATCACTCCTTATGTTGTTGTGGAATTTGGGATAGAACTCCGGTTGGCAAGTCTATGGTGGTCGCGCGGGTTTATAGGGATTGTGTCTTCAAGGTGTGTGGTCGGGACACCATGGCCTATCTCATTTAACTGGGGATGGTTGACTGTGACGTAATAATGGAGATGGACTGGCTTTATTCATGTTTCGCTAAGCTTGATTATCGAACCAGAACCATTAGATTTGAATTTCCAAATGAGTCAGTGATCGAATGGAAGGGGGATGATGTGGTGCCGAAGGGTAGGTTTATTTCTTACCTTAAGGCCACGAAGATGATTAACAAGGGGTGTATCTACCATTTGGTCCGGTTACAAAAACCGATGCTGAGGCTCCCATACTTGAGTCTGTGCCGGTTGTGAATGAATTTTTGGGAGTCTTTCTGTATGAGCTCCCTAGGATCCCACCAGACAGGAGATTGATTTTGGGATTGATGTGATGCCAGGCATGCAGCCTCTATTTATTCCGTCCTACAGAATGGTAACAACATAATTGAAGGAGCTAACGGAACAATTGAAGGAATTGTTAGAGAAGGGTTTCATCTAGCCGAGTGTGTCGCCTTGGGGCACATTGCTCCTTTTTGTAAGGAAGAAAGATGGGTCACTAAGAATTTGTATTGACTATCGGCAGCTCAACAAGGTCATGATCAAGAATAACTACCCACTGCCAAGGATAGATGATTTATGTGACCAATTGCAAGGTGCTAAGTACTTCTCCAAGACTGATTTAAGATTTGGGTATCACCAATTGAATATCAGGGGTAGGATATCATGAAAATAGCTTTCAGGACCCGGTATGGGCACTTTGAAAATCTGGTATTGTCCTTTGGTTAACAAATGCTCCGACAACTTTCATTGATCTTATGAATTGAGTCTTCAAGCCTTCTCTTGACTCCTTTGTGGTAGTGTTCATTTATGATATTCTGGTATATTCGCGAAGTTGGGAGGACCATGCCGATCATTATGGCAGTTTTGTAGACCGTGTATCAGCACCAGTTGTATGTGCAGTTTTCGAAGTGTGAAATTCGGCTTGAGTCTGTCAAGTTCATGGATCATGTTGCCTCTAGAGAAGGAATTAAGGTTGATCCTCAGAACATTTCAGCAGTGAAGAATTCACCTAGACTTGCTACCCCAACTGAGATTCGCAGTTTCGTGGGCTTAGCTACATATTACAAGAAGTTTGTGGAGGGGGTCTACTCTTGCCTTTCCATTGACTAAATTGACACGGAAGGCAATTAAGTTCCAATGGTAAGATGCTTGTGAAAGAAGCTTCCAGGGGCTGAAATTAAGATTGACTACGGTACCGGGTTGACCCTACCAGAGGGCACATATGGGTTTGTGGTTTATTGTGATGCTTCAAGAATCGGACTTGGGTGTGTATTAATGCAACATGTCAAGGTGATAGCGTATGCTTTTAGGCAACTTAAGAATCATGAAAAGAATTATCCAACACATGACTTAGAGCTTGCAGTGGTGATATTTGCATTGAAGATTTGGCATCATTATCTGTATGGGGTCCATGTGGTTATATTCACGGACTATAAGAGACTTCAGTACATTTTTAAACAAAAGGAATTGAATCTGAGGTAGAGAAGATGGCTTGAGTTACTCAAGGATTACGACATCAATATTCTTTATCATCCGACGAAGGCTAATGTTGTAGCGGATGCTCTTAGCCGGAAATCTATAGGTAGTTTGGCTCACTCGGAGGCATATCAAAGGCCATTGACCAAGGAGGTTCATCGGTTGGCTAGTTTGGGAGTTTGTCTTGCGGATTCTAGTGAAGGAGGAGTGATTGTGCAAAATAGAGCTGAATCATCACTTGTTGTGGAAGTTAAGAAAAAGTAGTACAACGACCCATTGTTGGTACAATATAAGAAGGGGATTCATAAACATAAGATCATGGCGTTTTCTCTTGTCATGAATGATGGTACACTAAGTTACCAAGGGCGACTATGTGTTTATGGATAGCCTCGGGGAGAGAATCATAACCGAGGCTCATACTTCGAGGTATTTCGTGCACCCAGGCTCTACAAAGATGTATCATGATCTTAAGGAAGTCAACTGGTGGAATGATATGAAGAGGAGTGTAGCGGACTTTGTGGCGAGGTGTCCAAATTGTCAGTAAGTAAAGGCCGAAAATTAAAGGCCCGGTGGGTTGGCACAGAACATAGAAATTTTGATGTCAAAATGGGAGATGATCAATATGGACTTTGCGGTGGGATTATCTCGCACTCCTCGCAAGTTCCACTCGAATTGGGTGGTTGTGGACCAACTTACCAAATCAGCATAGTTCTTACTTGTTAAGGCTACCAACACCGTGGAGCAGTATGCTCAGTTGTACATCATGGAAATAGTTGATGGTAGGCTATAATCCCGTATTTTAGTCGCTTATTGCACTCTAATTCACTACACTTCACTTGAGCTTTAATTGGTAGTGTTTCGCACTTATTGTGTGCTTTATACATTATAGGAGTGATTCAGAGTGACGTAGATGTTGTGCAGCTAATTCGAGCTATTTGGAGCTTTGAAGTCTGAGTAAAAGCCCAAGGGATTAAGCCAGGATCGTGTTTGGGGGTCGAGGACCAAGTCTGGATGTCAAACCGCAAGATTTGAGCCGTACTCTGAGAAATTTTGCACTAGTGCAACATAGAGTGCGAGGCATAGTGCAGCACAACTGTATATTTTTGCTGCCTGTTTAATTGTTGAGCTCTCTGGATTTCCCCACTAATGCCCCGCAGGGCGAGTCGCCCCATGCGGTGCGCCTTTGCAATGTTTATAGAGTAAATGTCCTACTTCAGCTAGGAAAAGGTGATTTCATTTGGGCCCAACTCTACATGGTATAAATACATGAAAAAATGTTATTTTCAGGATTTTGACACATATTCAACCTAGGAAGGCTAAGGAGTATATGGAAGAACACGAGCACAATGATTTCATCATTCCTTCCTCACTCAAGACATGAGTTTGGATTGAATTTATTTTTCCTCTACTTTAACTTTGTTTGTGATGAATTGCTCCATATCTATGGAGTAGTTCTCTTTGGGTTTGATGGATTTGGTGTACTGATGATTGTTTGTGGGTTATAACTCTAGTTTTGATGTATTTATGCATTTTTGGAAGATTTAATTATTGCGTCCATATACACTTGTTCATGTAATCGAGAAAGGCATAACTTGTAATATCTTTGCATTATATTGTTGGTTGAGTTCACTGATTCTTCTTGGTAATCAAAAGATCAATCCGCTATGCATTCTTGCATATCTTCATGTGCTTAAATTGGTTCATCTTGTGAGGTTAAGACTTAATCGAGAGAGGAGTTTTGCTGAACATTTGAACTAATAACTGAGTGAATTCGAGAGACTCACTTAAGCATTAGAAGTGACTTATCTAGAGTTAGATCCCAAACAATTATCTTGCACCTATCCTATCAACCCCTATTTTATCCCACTGATAACTTCCTTGCTTACCTTTGTTTCGATTATCATTAGTCAATAACCTTAGCTTCTTAGTTAATTTTAGTTAGAAATCATATTCATTCAGTTGTTGATCATCTTGGATAGCAACCAAGCTACAAACTATGAGAAAATTGTTTAAATGCAATCCATGTGGATACGATATTATACTATTCTATATTTGATTAGCGAGCATAATTTAATTGTGTGTTCCAAGCTCATCAAATTTGGTACCATTGCCGGGGATTGGCAATTAATAGTTTTTTATGCTAATTCAGGAATTAGGTTTTAGTTTTTTTTCTTTTCTTTTCTTTTTCCTTTTCTATTTTATTTTCTTTATTAGTTAACTTCTTTTCAAGATTTGTTTTGTAGTACCTAATAAGTGGAAGAAGATACTGTAGATTTTGAACTCTAAAAGCTGTGAAGATGGAGTACGACCAGCCTAAAAAAACAAGGTTGAAGAGTTGGCAGCTGAACATTATCAGCAGTCTGTTATGTATTTTAAATGCAGTGGAAATCATCTATGGGTTGACTGTCAAGCAGGTATTTATTCTTCCTATGGTTCGTATTTTTAATAGTCTCACTCCGTTTCTATTTCGTACAGGTATGAGGATTCATATGGGCACAATTCTGACTCCGGTTGGGACGAATACCCTTATTATGATTGGAATGAAAGCAAAGTGAGACAACTACCCCAAGAGAAGAATGGTAGTTTAGAAGCGCTTATGCATAGGTTCATGAATAGTGTTGAAGAAAGGTTTACGCAAAATGATGAAGCTATTAAGAACCTAACAACGTGAGTGAGTCAATTAGTAAGTATACTTTCAGAAATCTAATCCCACTGTGATGGTGAATATATGGAGGAGATACCTTGTGAGAACGAGCATACTCAAGAGGATGAACATCCACAGAGAGAGCTTTCCACTATTCAAGAGGACTCTGATTCAACTGAGATGATTGAAAATAAGGTTGTTGTGTGTGAAGCAACGGAAGAATATCTCAAAACCTCATCTAGCTTTCCACATTTACAACTTTTAGTAGAAGGGAATAAGAAACAAATGGTCTTGGACATACCAGAGGAATGTTCACTTGACCTTTCTTCTTTGTTTTCTTATTCTAACCTTGATCATGTGGATTTTATTTTTGGAGAGTTAGAGGAATATGTATCGATTTATCATGTGAAAGAATGCAACAAGTTAAGGATCATCATGAACGAGCAATTCACTGCTCAAGATGAGGACAAGAAAGAAAGAAAATAGCGGGTCTTGCAGGTGTCCTCAGAACTATTGGGCTTAATGAGCTCCATAAAGAAACCCATGGAGCGAAAACGAGGAATGAATTAAGAATTTGGGGTGGAAATCATAAGTTCTGGGAAAAGAAAAAAATTCAGGCAAGTTTTCTTTACCTCTTGCTTTTTAATTGTGTGTCATGAGGACATGCCACAACTTAAAGTGTGGGGTGGGGGATATTTGTGTGTATGTAGGTATATTAGTTTTCATTTTGTTGGTTGTAGTAGTTAGAGATATAAAAGATTGAAAAAAAACATTAAAATTTTAAAATTTTTGGTTTTTCCCGACGATGGATATCATTTGACAGGTTTCTTGAGGGATCAAAGTCGAACGAAAAAGACAAAAAGATTTTCTCTTGTAGGTATTGTATTAATTCCCCTTGGTTTATCTGGGTGCTGTGATTCTTTTCCGGGGGTTTTGTTTGAACCGTGTGTAGTTATTTTAATTTTTTTAGGAGTACGAAACCTTGTGCTATGAATTGAATTGAAGGCAATATCTCTTAACTTTATTCTACCTTGAGAACAATAAGTACTTTAGTTGTGACGCTTAGGCTCAGTTTGTGACTCTTGTATAAGTACCTTAAATTGTATGATCTTACCTCTGTGTAACTGCGTTGACTAGAGTGTCTTGATAATCAAATCTTGAGTGAGTAAAGTGCCATGTGCATGTGAGGTTTGGGTATTCTGTGCATTGCATTTGATGTCTAGAACTTGCTCCGCGTGTTTGCAAAGTGAAATAGTAGTTTTATTCAGTCTTGGAAATGATATAGGTGTTCCTTTGTTGAGCCAGATATGTGTTTTATCCAACTAATTGTTATGTATCTTAGTTAATCCCGTTGAGCCTATAATTTTGTTTCCTTGGCAACCACATTACAAACTTTACCCTTTTGTTATAATTGACCGTCTATTTGAACATGGTACCTCTCGTGAGCACTTAAATTTGTTATGAACTCTGTAAAAGTTAAAGTGTGGGGTGTTGGTTTGGTTTTTGAGTGGAACTATTGAAATAGGAGAAAGGTGCATTCTTTTGAAAAAGTAAGACCCACTTGAAATGAAAAAGAAATATAATTGTATTGTTGTGAAAAATATTTCTTGATAGTGGTAACTCTTGATGTATTTATGCTTAAAGGAGTAGGAGTTAATGTATATTGATGTGAAGGTGTAATTATGATTTGACATAAGTGTGGGGTTTTGAACGAGTAATTATGTATTAAAGTGCTTAGGGAGGTGTAAGCACTCTTATATCTAAATGTATCCTACCCATCCCGTAGCCTACATTACAACCAAATGAAGTCCTACATGATTCTTGAATGAATGAGCTCAATTAGTAGAGTAGCACACTATGGGCAAGCCTATGGTACATCTTTTGTGGCATATGAATGTTGTTTCTGAGAGAGGGTGAATTCTTTCTATCTTGAGTTCCTAATTGTTCTTAATCTCTATTATGTGTGGAACTACTCTCCATTGTTGTGTGGAGGCACCTGATTCATGAAGGAAAGGTAATGCTTGACCTTGGTGTTAGAGTAACTGAGCAGGTTTTGAAAAATTCATGGTGCTTTTGAGTCAAATCTTGAGGCTAGGATGTTACAGTATTGTGCTTAATCTGTCTTAAATATTCTTGGTGTGATGAGTTACGAGAGTTGTTGAAAAAGGTCGTGTTCTATGTGAAGTGTAGTTTGATTGCTCGAGGACGAGCAATGGTTTAAGTGTGGGGCGTTGATGGTAGGCTATAATCCTGTATTTTAGTCGCTTCTTGTACTTCACTTGTTTTGGGCTTTAATTGGTAGTGTTTTGCACGTATTGTGTTTTTTCTGCTTTGTAGGAGTGATTCCGAGTGATGTAGATGTTGTGGAGCTAATTCGAGCTATTTGGAGCTTCGAAGCCTGAGTAAATGTCCAAGGGATTAAGCCGGGATCGTGTTCGGGGGTCAAGGACTAAGTCTGGACGTCAAAACGCAAGATTTGAGTCGTACTCTGAGAAATTTGCACTAGTGCGATGTAGGGTGCGAGGTATAGTGCGATGTAGCAGTGTATTTTTGCTGCCTGTTGAATTGTTGAGCTCTCTGGATTTCCCCACTTATACCCCGCACGGCGCATCGCCCTATGCGGCGCGCCTGTGCAATGTTTTACAAAGTAAATGTCCTATTTCAACTAAAGAAAAGGTGATTTCGTTTGGGCCCGACCCTACTTGGTATAAATACATGGGAAAACGTTATTTTCTGGATTTTTGACACATATTCGACCTAGGGAGGCTATAGAGGAGTTGCAACAACACGAGCACAAGTATTTCATCATTCCTTCCTCACTCCAAACAAGAGTTTGGATTGAATTTATTTTTCCTCTAGATTAACTTTATTTATGATGAATTGCTCCATATCTATGGAGTAGTTCTCTTTGATAGATTTTGTGTATTGATGATTGTTTGTAGATCATAACTCTAGTTTTTATGTATTGAAGCGTTTGTGGATGATTTTATTGTTGCATCTATATTCACTTGTTTATGTAATCGCGAGAGGCATAACTTGTGATATCTTTGCATTGTATTGTTGGTTGAGTTCATTAATTCTTCTTGGTAATCGAAAGAGGCTAGTTGAATCATTGATTAAACCTAGTTAGGAGAATAATCGAAAGAGGTTTCCCTAAAGACCTATCCACTATGCATTCTTGCATATCTTCACGTGCTTAAATTGGTTCATCTTGTGAGGTTAAGACTTAATCGATAGAGGAGTTTTACTGAACGTTTGAACTAATAATTGAGGGAATTCGAGAGACTCACTTAAACATTAGAAGTGAATTATCTAGAATTAGATCCCAAACAATTATCTTGCACCTATCCTATCAACTCCTATTTTCTCCCACTGATAACTTCCTTTCTTACCTTTGTTTCGATTGTCATTAGTCAATAGCTTTAGATTCTTAGTTAATTTTAGTTAAAAATCATATAAATCTCAATTGTTGATCATCTTGGATAGCAATCAAGCTAGAAACTACGAGAATACTGTTTAAATCCAATCCCTGTGGATACGAAATTATACTATACTATATTTGATTAGCGAGCATAATTTAAATGTGTTTTCGGAGCTCGTCAATAGTCAGGTTGCATGGCACTCCAGTTTCTATTATCTCACATCGAAGGGCACAATTCACGGCTATTCAGACGATTGAGCGGACTATTATCTTAGATCGGACTATTATCACAGATCGAGAGGCAGGCAGAGAGGACTATTCAGACGGTTGAGGATATGCTGCGCGCTTGTGTTCTTTACTTCAGGGGTAGCTGGGATAATCATTTTCCACTCGTAGAATTTGCCTACAGCAACAGTTATCATGCTAGCACCGCTCGAGGCTGTATATGGTAGGAGATGTAGATCTCCCATTGGGTGGTTCGGGATTTGGGGAAGAAAAATTGGTAGGTCTAGACCTCGTGCATTAAGCTATGGAGAAGGTTGAGATCATAAGGATCGGTTGGAAATTGCTCGAAGTCGTCAAAAGTCCTATTCGGTGTGCATCGCAGGGATTTGGAGTTCGAAGAGGATGATTGGGTATTCTTGAAGGTTTCCCCCATGAAGGGCATAATGCGGTTTGATAAGAAAGGGAAGTTGAGTCCCAGGTACGTTGGACCATACAGAATCATTTAGAGGATTGGTCAGGTGGCTTATAAGCTTGAACTACCTCCAGAGAAGTCTTTAGTTCACCCGGTGTTTTATGTATCCATGTTGAAGAAGGTGGTTTGAGATCCATCACTTATTGTGCCAGTTGAGACTATTGAGGTTAATGATCAACTGAAAACTCCAGTTGCCATTCTTGATAGGCAAGTCTAAATGTTAAGAAATAAAGAAATTGCCTCCTTGAAAGTACTATGGCAAAACCAACAGGTCGAAGAGGCCACTTGGGAAGCCGAGGAAGAGATGAAGAAGAAATACCCTAATTTATTTGAATAGCTATGTAATTGTATCAATGAAGTTACGAGATAATTTTTTTTCAAACTATGCTCCCCCTGTATAGCTTATGTTAAGGACACTCCCTTTTTGTGATGGAATGTTTATGGCGTTGTTCCCGGTGTTATTTCCATATTGTCTTACATCGTTGTGTTGTGGTTATATTGTTAGGATTGGTTTCTGGGATTCTCTGGTAGGTGGATAGGCCCAGTTACTAGAAAAAGTCTGCCTAAATTTTTGGGAATTTGGGGATTAGTCAAAATTTTCAACTGCTGGTGTGTGAAGTAAAAGTCTGGTCATATTGAATGTTAATGGCGGATTTAGACCTCATTCGAGGACTAATGATCTTAAGCAAGGGACGATGTAAGAACTCGTGAAATTTCACATAGAACCCAAGGTTTTGCTGCTGAGGTAAGCTAATGTGTTTGAGGATTGTAGAAATTGCTCGACGCGTTACGGACTTTTGGGGTTGCTCAGTGCGTGGAGGTGTGAAGGAAAAAGATTTCAGAACATGGTCGTTCTGTGGTCCACTATGCGACCACGTAACTAATTTACGAACCGCAGATCGACCGTGGAATGAAGAAGAAAGATTTTCCAATTTTGAGGACCATTATGCGGCTGCAGAACCGTTATGCAGGCCACAGAGCCCATCGCAGATCCCCGCATGAGAAATTTTGGAAGGAGGTGCTGATGTTGCAGAGTGAAGCAGAAACGCCCAGTTCTTGAGGGCCAATATGCGGTCCATTTTGCGAACCGCAAAGGTGTATGTTACCGCAGATCTACATCGGGGCTGCATTTTTCCAATTTTGACCCTTATTTCGTTTATCTAGCCTGAGGGTTCATTTTTTAGGGATTGCCTGACATTTTAGAGAGAGAACAGAGTTATTCTAGAGAGAGGAAGGGAGGACTAAGGATTTTACTGCTCTACTTTGATCAAACCTTGGAATTCCAACAAAAGGAACTTGCTAAGGTGATGAGGGTAGATTTATCACATGCATGAGCTAATAAAGACCATGGGGCAGTTGTTGAACCATCTTGGGTGGTTTTTCTCTTGAATTAGGTGAGGGAAGGTTGGGTAATCAGTGTAGCAGCTCTTACCATATGAATTCCTCTAATCATGCTTGTAATTCTTCCCTCTTTTATAGATTAACATCGTTAGAAGTGTCGGGATGTTATTGTTACACCAAGGAAAGCTCTTTCGAGGTATGAAGGCTAAACTCTTCTTCTAGTATCGGAATTCTCGAATCCCTACAAACTCCATCGTGTGTAGTCGATCTTGAGACACTATTGAGGTAGGATGTTCAAGCTAGTAAATTAATTCCTAAATTGCAAAACATGTCTGAACCCTCATGTGTTGTGTTATACCCCTTTTGAGAAGAAAGCTTGTGTGAAATCAATATGATCAAACACTTATTTCTTATATGATGAAATCTTATGAAATCATACTTTTATTAAAGCCAAGGTGCCAAAGGGATTGATTTGAAAGAAAATCTTTTGTACAAACTATTGTCGTTTTGAGAATCCAAGTGGTGGTTACACTTCCACCCGCATACATTGGGGTGAGGCGGCAGGGCAGCTTTGTGTAGATTTATGGTATTGTGATTACACCTCCACCCGCATACATTGGGGTGAGACGGCAGGGCCGCATTGTGTAGAGTTGTGGTATTGTGATTAAACCTCCACCCGCATACATTGGGGTGAGGCAGGGTCGTTTTGTGTAAAGGTGGTTGCAGAGGATCCCCGACTTGAAATTTATGAATGTTATGGGAAGTTCTTAATAAGTATTTTTTGACTTTAACGGCTATCTAAGCCCTATTATTGTTGCCATGATTCATCATATTCAGGTTGTACTTCCATGTCCTTGAATAGGTGTTTGGGTTTTCATACTAGTACTATTCGACATGTACTAACATCCCTTTTGTCCGGGGCGCTGACTTGGTGAGCCCCACTTTATTCCGGGGTCGTGCATTTTTTGTTCCATGTGTATTATGTATTGAGCTATAGCTGGAGCCTTGTTGCCGGCACGATCATTGTACTCTTTTATATCTAGTAGAGGCTTCGTAGACATAGTGTGGGTTATGTATTGGTGTTGGGAAAGTCAAGCTAGTAATGTTGTATGTGTATCACATGTTCCACTTCAAACTATGAAAGTGTTTGTATTTTGAGACTTAAAATGGAGTAACTAATGGTTGGGGTTGGGTTGTTTATGAAATCATCTCAGTGTTTGATTAATTAAATATATCTCCTCTTTATTCACGGATGAGTTGAGTAGAAGGGAATCTAACAGGCTTGCTCGGCCGGGTTATCTCGGTTAAGCGCAAGTCGCGCTCCCCGAGGTCAGGGCGTGACACAATGTGGATCATTTACATATACATAACCTCCACATTAGTATTACCTTCTTAGTGTTTAAATACTCTTAGCGACCTTTCCTTTTTTTTTGCTTGCAAATCTCATATATGAGCATGTATATAGTATTGTCTCTCTAGTGACTTTATCTTCTTTTTTTTTTGAACATGTACAACGATTTGGGCCCATTGAGTTCTTAAGGAACTCAGACCCAAATCGAGAATTGCTATATCATGGGTGTCCAGAGACAGTTGCGTCCCTGTTACTGTTGGGCCCACCCTTTTGAGGCGAAAAAATCAGAGTCCTTTCTTTCCTTTCACTCCTTTATTTACTGTCCTCGCTATTTTATAGTTCTACTGTGTTGTTGTCCCTTATTATGTTCCTGTTATTTTATCTCATATGTATATCACAATTATATATTGGATTGAACGCTATACTTTATATCTTAAGTCATATAAAACTTAGGCAAGCCTTAAATGTTACAACCCATATTTGTATGCGTTAGATTACACCGTAAGTTAGTCTACATAGTTCCAAGAAGAGATTACCTTTGAGATGATAAGAATTTATTCCTATTTGTCTTAAATGATACAAGGGTGTATACGAGTGGTTAACAAGTACTAGAAGTTAAACGAATCAAGGATGTTGTAACTCATATTTTCGGGTAAATCTAGAGGTGATTAATATTACCAAGAGGTTATGTTTTAAGGTATTTGAATCATATAATATCCATTACATAAGCCCTGAAGTCAAACGAGTTATGAAACAAAAGTTGACAAAAGTTGTCGTAACTTACGTTCATAATTTTACTCATACATTAGGTCAAATGTCACTACGTTTTTCTCCCCATTTACGTGAAATTACGGAGTGATCTACCCACCAAATTAAAGGTCTATGTGTCTAGTTTATAACGCATTAAACCGTTTTTCAGTACGATCTCCGAGTTGAGAGATATTCGCGTTTTTGCGAGACTGCGCCAAGCAGCTCTCTGTGGGGCCCACATAGGCGGTTAAGACTTGTAGATGTATATAACACACCTCAACCCCGCTTTTAGTCATTATTTTATTAGTATATTCAGACCTTAGAACCCTAAGAACACTCTCTCAAGGTTCTCTCATGATCCAAGACTAAAACAAAGGGCAAACAACACAAATCAAGTGTCGGGAATCCCGTGGCGCTAGTAAGTTGCTTGTTCTTCTTGTTGTTGCTGATTTTTGTGTTGTTCCAGCTCGTGTGGGAGGTTTTTTTAAGTTTTTTATGTTCTGTGAAATACTCCCGCAAGTTTTAATATCAACCCTAGGTGATTTCAAGCCTTCTAAAGTGATTCTAGTGCCGAAAAACCCTAATTGATTGCTAACTTCGCTCCCTTGTTCTTGTGGCAGCATTGGAGGGATATTTCAAGGTCAATTAAGGTCAAATTGGAGTTGTTGTTTCTTTTTAAAGGTAAGGAACCTCTTACCCTACATGTATTTAATATTATTCAAGTTACGGCTAAGTCGTTG